>QANX01004215.1:0-132361 GCA_003254975.1 Ochetophila trinervis | reverse complement strand
ATGCTATTTTTTTTATTCAAAATTGTAATCATTACATATTCTACATTAGTTGAATTCTTAATTTTGAAAAATCATGGCCGGTTATTTGTTTGGTATGGTAGGATGCTATTTTTTTTATTCAAAATTATAATCATTACATATTCTACATTAGTTGATTATTAACTTAAAATATATCATCAATAAATAATTATAATTTAAAAAATACTCAAATATTTATAAAAATATATCATATTTTAAAATTTAAACAATTTAAATTTCCATGGAAATTTCGGAAATTTCCACGGATATTTCGGAAATTTCCATGGAAATTTTGACTAGTTTGTGAAGCAATTACCTTGGAAATTTCGACGGAAATATCGTGGAAATATCGGAGAAATATCGGAAATTTCCACGGAAATTATGTAAATTTTGACCAGTTTGTGAAGGAATTACCATGGAAATTTCGACGGAAATATCGGAGAAATATCGGAAATTTCGACGGAAATTATGGAAATTTTGACTTTTTTTTTGGGGATGAAATTAATATCCATATCCCAAAAAAACCGAAATTTCATCCCCAAAAAAAAACATGTATTATATTGATAAAGTATGGTTGTAACGTATTATATTGAAATTTCACCAAAATTTTCGATTTTTTCAACTATGGTTGTAACGTATTAGCATGTATTATATTAGTCTGTATTATAGTAGCATTATATTAATATGTATTATAAACTGTATAATGTTGAGTACAAAATTAGCATGTATTATTTTATACTGTGTTTCGAGCATAGTAATATTGTATTAATTTTTAATAAAAACAAAATTAAATAAATTAGTTATGTTATTAATTGTGTATCTTTTAGAATTTATCCAAAAAATTATTATTTTCGTAGGTAAAATAATCCAAATACATAAAGTCCAATATATTATTTACTAATTTAAAGCTTAATATATTATTTATTAATTTAAAGCCTATTTAATTATTATTCATTTAAAAGTTGAATACTAAATAATCTAAAAAACCTAGTAGTACAACCCATTAAGGGTTTTTTTTTTTGGTAATTTACAACCCATTTAGGTTAGGAGCATGTTAGGATTTTCTTTTATATAAACCAATGCTTCTCTTGAGGAAGGCTTTAACCTCAAATATCTCATATTATTCTTTCATTTTCTATTTTCATTCTGGAAGCTTTAGTATTCAAAAGTCCTTATTGATTTGATTCAGAAGATTTTTATCGACACCACACCAGTACTAGCTAAGACTTCCATTTTTTCTATTTTGTAGGTTAATAAATTTTCAATAGTGAAAACATGCGCACAATTGACAGTTTTTTTTCTGGAAAAAATAGTTTATATTAGAAAACCAAAAAGAGGCTTACAAAAAAGAAGCCAACCCGACTCACTCTGAAGGAAGGCTCCTCTGATCAAAAGCCAGGCACCTCAAAAAAGACAAGGGATAAGCATCCTGTCTCGAAAAACTTGAGAGATCATTATCAGCTCCCCAATTCGTAGTCTCATGGGCTAGCTGGTTTAGATTTCTCTTACACCAGAAAAAACTAACAGAATCAAAAGAATTACACATGCATATAATATCCTTAAAGGCTGGTTTGAGACACCAGTGAATCTTCTCAGAATTTCCTTCCTTTAAGCATTGCACCACACCTTTTGCATCAGTTTTGCAAATGATATTCTTCCACCCACTTTGAATGCTAACAGAAATAGCTTTCTGGACAGCCATGAATTCAGCCACCCAAGGATCCGAAGACCCAAACTTGAAGACTCGAGCTTCATTAACATGGTCATTCTCATCTCTAATCACCAAACCCAAGAAACTAGTATTTCCTCTAACAGCTGAGTCGGAATTGATCTTAATGCATCCCCTAGGAGGGGGAATCCATCCCCCATTCACATTTGCATCCATTCTTATTTATCCCTCGCTCTCAACCTGCCTGCAAGCATTGTTAAATTCTTGGAATCTGTTTCTCACCAGTTGCACTGATTCTTCAATAGAAACTTTAACTTTTTTAAAGCATATTTCGCTGCACACCCACCATAGATGCTCCAACACAATGACACAGTACAAAACAAAATCCTCATTATCGTGTTTGGACAGAGAGGAGCTGGGGTCAGGACACTAAATGAAGTTTAAATAGTCTTGTAGCTCCAAATCAGTTTGGTCCCTCCAGCGGATTCCCCATGGGGCTGTAAACCAAATTCCCTTGGCATATTGGCATGTGAAAAATAAATGTAGTTCATCCTCCAAACAGCCACAACCGTAAGGACACGTCTGATCACTTATTTGAATTCCCCTCTTACCCAAATTGGTTTTAAGACTAAGTCCCCAATGAGCTATCTTCCATATTAGGAACAGTTTTCTCCACCATAACAAAGAAGTTTCATTCTCCCATTTATCAAACCAATAAAACGACTTAACCAAAAATTCACCATTTTTGTTTTCCACCCAAATGATTGTATCTTCCTCATTGTTATTTGCCCAATGCATCCGACAAATATCATTAATTGAACAATTCCCTAAGAACCTTGATGTTCCACTCCCCATATTCAGTTTTCAAGGACTGCACCATTCCTTGTCTTGGAAGCATTTCTTCATTTCTTGGAGCTGGTTTGAATCCCAGTGAGTTAGGGATCCAAAGGTCCTCCCATATATTTATGTTATTCCCTCTCCCAACCTGATAACACAAACCTTTCAGCAAAGTAGTTCTAGTGCTAAGGATTGCCGGCCACACATTGAAACCATTTTTCTTTTTTCAACAATTCATAAAAGAGGACCACGGGAAATACTTAGCTTGGATGGCTTTCAACCAAGGTGCATAATTGACTGTTGGTGTTGAATTCTGCGCGAACAGTATGGCACTCCAGGCAGGGTGATTTAAGCGCTCCCTCATTCTCCTTTATCTGTGCACCTAAAATCGCTGGAGGAAAAACACGATGTCCTTTTCCAAGCCGTAGATTGGGTTGCCTTCAAGTCCACCCAATCCCACCGCAAATCAGAGGAAAATGAGCGAAACCCAAATCAGATTCAGTTTGATGCAGTTCATCGGTAACAATTTTTGACATTTTTGAACCATTGACTCCGAAGCTCATGGATCAAAATGAAAATCGAATTGGATTTTGAAAGAGATTAAGCTTTCCTTTCCATTATTTATTTATTGCATTCTTTAATCTGTCTTACTGAATAGAGAAATGTATAAATTATTTTTCATCTGCTGAATTTGTTGGGCAGAGTTTTGGAGCTATGTTCTTACCTTCTTTTTCTTTTTTTTTGGTTGTGAAAAGCTATGTTCTTACCTCTTAGTTACCATACAAGTAAACCAATAATTCACCAAAAAAAAAAAAAAAAAAGTAAACCAATATAATTATATCATATTTTACTCTTAGTGGTGACCCATTCAATTTAAGAATATTATATGTGTGTGTTTGTGTATGTATAGCATGGGAGTATGCAAGAAGCAATCAAATTATTTTCACCACGAGCAAGACAATGCTCATGATTTATTTGGCAAAATGCCTTAAAGGGATTGGCTACTGTAGACGAAGGAAATGGAAAACTGTCTCAAAGGGAACCTCAAGTAACGGAGACGGTCGAGCTAGCCCAATAAAAATTAAGCCGTGAAAGCACTTCCTCACTTATTCTCTCAATAACATGCAGTCATCTATGAAAAAGATAAGTGTTCTTCATAATTCTTTATGTCATTCATAGATTACTTGAACATTTACACTTGGTGCACTAGAATTAATTCATTTGGTTGATTTAATTTGAAGTTGCAAAGGTGGTTACTACTTGCCCCTTTAAACAGAAACATGGAGTACTCATGGTTAATTAATATTTGGTTTGCTTTTATGGTAATATTTTTTAGATTCTGGAAGATCTAAATCTTACAATGGAGTAATTCATTGACTTGTGTTTTCTTTCTGGATGTGACTATTGTGAGAGCATTCAATGTGTTTGATAGAATTTCAGAGAGGAAAATGTGAATCTGAGATTTATACTACTTTCGAGAAGAAAACAGCTTTCTATACTTTCCAAGAAGAAAAGCTAAGTCTTTCCCTCAATTCTATTAAAAATATACTTCAATTAACGAATATATACATATGTATATATACATATATATATATGCATACATATATATATATATATATATATATTTAGCCACTCAGTGAACTTCCCTTTGGTCATCTATTGATTTTTTCCTATGTCAATTTCAATCAAAAGCAATATAGAAAATAAATGAATAGTTAGATTTCCTTAAAAGTCTAATTTTGCTTGTGTTAGATGTGTATTCCTACGAGTGCTGTAGAATATTAGTCTTTTTTTTTTCCCTTTCATTAAGAGGACATTAGAGCATCTCCAATGCACTCTTTAAAAGTTTTAATTTCTCTATTTTAAAGAGTAATTTTTATTGCGGGCAACTCCAACAAGTTCTCTAAATTGAAAAATTAAAATAGAAAATGAGATTCGGCTCCCTACATTTAGAGAGTCAAATACATTCTTTATAAACAACTTTTAATGCATTTATTTATTATTGTATAATTTTCAATGCACAATTATAATTTATATTTAATTTCATATTTTTTTCTTTTATACATATAAAAATACTTTGCTGTTTATATATTCTAAGAATTATGAACTTTCAAAGTAATAGAAATCTGCATTTGAATCCATTGGAACCCCCTAATTTTCAACCCAACATCCATTATTTGATAACATATATTCTTTTATAAACAATCAAGAATTTCAATCATCTTCTACATTAGAATCCAACTATAAAAGATAGAGGAAGATATTCTCATTGTGTCCGCATAGCTCAATATTAGTTTGGATGCGGTACATGGAATTGAGCAAAAACAAAAAGGCTTATAGCACTCGATTGTGGGAATGTTTTCACAAATATATAAATTTTGTATTTGAACGTTCACAAATTTCTTTGATGAATTGGTGGTCCACAATTCAATTAGTCACAAACAAATTATGTGGATGCTATGCACATATTGAGTCTAGAAACCAAAGTGGAGTTAATAAGCAAGATAAGGTTGTTTGAGTTATGCTCTTGGTCCCACTTAAGCTATTATTTATTAGAATATTAGTTGGTTTGAGTTTTTATTATTTGTATGTACAAATTTTAAAAAGACTTAAAGAGAACAACAAATCCAACTTGATTATGAGAGAATACGTAACAATTAGAAAGTGAAAATATTAGAGAAAATATATATTCTTTAATATTTTGGTTTTTTTTTTCTTGAGATATAATAGAGCCCATAGTCTATTGTACTACCTGAGAATAGTCATGGAAGATCTAGCAGATTTAATGGTAGATCCCAGCAGCAGGTATGGTGGAATGTTGTAGATCCTGTAGAAGATTGGGCGACAGCTTGTAGATCCGGGTGCAGATCATAGATCCAATAGATTCATTATACCACGCATTAAATCCATAAAGATATTCAATTACATATTATTCTTGTGGGTTTGATTTTACACTTCCGCAATATAAATTTTTCTACAATTTGTATCAAAGCTTCCCATAAGATTATATGTTGAATCTAGATAATGAAGCATTTTTTGATATATGTTTAGATATATGGCACCTAGGATCTATATATATTATACATGTATGTTAGAAATATTATTTATAATTTTATTCATAATTAATATTTTTGTTGATGAATGATTGTAGCTTAATCTATAGTTAGATATTTGGTTGTACTTTTTTTAAGTTTGTAACAGGGAGGCTGATCAAATATCATGTTTCCTCTCTGATTTTTAATTTATTTAAGCTTTTGGTTTTTTAACATGCCAGGCACCAAAATTATGTGGTGTTTTACAAATTGGTATCTAGTTTTTTTTTTTGCATTCCAATACCTAAACTCATAAAAGTGTTGCATCGTAAGTACCTACACCCATTTCCTTCCAAAAACCCCGTTAACCTCACATGTAGGGGCAAATATTGTCTTTTTATCCTCCCAAAACACCAAAATTTTCTCCTCCCTCTTTCTTTCTCCTAAAAAACTAGAAAAAATTCAAAAAAAATTCATTTTTCTTTGTAATTTGTATTTTAGATTGATTAAATCTTTGTATTTTAGACTAAATTTATTAGGGGAGTGCATCGGATACGATTCGACCTATTTTGGAAATAACCAATCCGATCCAATTAGTGATCATTTTTTTTTTCAATCCGATTCGATTCGATCTATACATTAAATCCAATCCAATCCAATCCAATTAGTAATTGGATTGGATCGGTTTGGTTAATCGGTTTCACTTCAACTTTTATTTAATTCTTTTAGACCTTTTAAAACTTAATTTTTGAGTTTTTTTTACTTTGAATATTTGACATTTGAGCTATTTTTTGTACAACAAATTTGTTATGCTTAAATTTTGTTTAAAAAATTATGTTTTTTTTTTTCAAAACCTAATACATAAAGTGCCCACTAAGTAATCCATAAAAAATTATATTTTTTTTTCAAAACTTAACACATAAATGATTAAAAAAATTACATGAAAATAAACATATTAAACTAAAACAAAGCAAAACAAAATTACTACACTAATACAATAATCGAGTAAACCAACTCAAAATTTAAGCTAATATAACAAAGCCTACATACCAATAATATTAAACTAATTGCCATATGTTTTGTAAAAAAAAAAAAAGTGGTCAGTTCGGATTGTATCGGTTTTGGTCGGTTTTTAACACCTCGAACCGAATCGACCTTCGGTTTTTGATTTTTTAAAACCTATTCAATCCAATTACACTAAAATAACTGATCCAAACTGGTTGGATTGGATTTGATCGGTTGTTTTAATTGGTTAGTCGGTTTTTTTGCACACCTATAAATTTTATATTATTATATGTTGTAATTTGTTTGTGGTTGAAAATTGTAGAAAATTACATGCTTAAATTGGCAAAATGCATAGAAATGGCACAAAAGAGATTTTAAACCCATATTATGTAATTTGACTTGGATATGAAATTTCAATTGGTATTATACCAAATTGATCCTTGGGCTTCATTGGAAATGAAGAGACGAAGCCAAAGGGACAAATTTTGCCAAAAATGGTGGTTGAAATCATAAGATTCCGATGGGCACAAACAACCGGGTCGCATGATCCGGTTCAATGAAATGGGTGGACCCACAATCCGTCTCAAGGTTGGGGATGATCTAAAACGGCACCGTTTTGTCTTTTTGTTAATATTAGTTTGATATAATAATAATAATAATAATAAAGAAGAAGTAAAAGGACGTTGTTTTGATCTTACAAAACTTCGCCGTTTTGGATCGTTCCCAACCTTGAGACGGGTTGTGGGTCGACCCGTTTCATTGAACGAGGTTATGCATCCCGGTTGTTTGTGCCTGTTGGCAAAATTTGTCCCATTGGCTTCGTTTCTTCATTTGTGACAAAGCCTAGGGTCAATTTGGTATAATATCCACTAAAATTTCATACCCAACTTTAATTACATAATACACGGATTTGGAATCTCTTATGTGCCATTTCTATGCATTTTGCCAATTTAATCACGTAATTTTCTACAATTTTCAACTACAAACGAATGACAACGTATAATAACATAAATTTAGTATAAAATACAAAGATTTAATTAATCTAAAATACAAATTACACAGAAAACTGAGTTTTTTTGAATTTTTTCTAGTTTTTTAGGAGAGAGAAAGAGGGAGGAAAAAAATTTGGTGTTTTGGGAAGATAAAAATACAATATTTGCCCCTGCATGTAAGCAACGCGTGAGGTTAACGGGATTTTTGGATAGAAATAGACATATGTATTAATGGTGCAATACTTTTGTGAGTTTAGGTATTGAAATGCAAAAAAAAAAATGTTTGGATACTAGTTTGTAAAATCCGACATAATTTGGATACCCAGCATATTAAAAACCCTAAGTGTTTTAATTATTATTTTAGATATTATGTAAATTTGTAAAAATAATAGTATAGTCATTGCAAAAAAAGAATATAAAAAACAATTAAGCAACGTGTTTTTTGTTTTTCTTTTTTGTTTGAGAAATCAAGCATACATGAACGATAAATGAATATATGGTAGTCCTTTATAATGACAAAAATAAAAATGTTTATCAAAATGAGCCTCATTTTATAAAGGCTTATTATTTGTTCAAAACAATAATAATATTGAGACTAGATTAAAAATCCTAGAATTAATGAGAACATTTAATTTGTTGAAGCAAACTAAGCAAAGTTTCTCCCATTATTTGTTCCTAGCTGGAAGTCTACATAAAATTGGTCAAATTTATTCTATCACATAGCTATGAAGAAATTCAAAAGTTGCTATATAAAAATAGCTATGTTTTGTCACATAGTTATGAATATGTAGAAAGCCTTTATACATGTTCAACTGAGTAAATATAATACTTGATATATGGTCAATGGACTATGAATTGGCCAATGTGCTTGGTGGACCAAAATGGCAATTATGCTCGATGGAAGCAAAAGAAAGACAATTTATTACATGGAGCTTTAATTTCTTGGTGCATAACATAGTTTTTTACTTTTTTCTCTTCTTTTTTTTTGGTTTTATGCTTCTAAATAGAATTTCATAGTGCCCACAAAATTTCATCATGCTATATGTTTCTCTGTTTGGAAAGCAACCATTCGTACCACAACATGGTGCTCCAAAAATATACTTCACATAAAAAAAATATTTTTATATAATCAAGTGATAGATATCCAAAGGTTGTTAATTAATGTTTATGTTTTAATTTCAAGTGTTTCGATTATTAATAGAGAACTTTTATATTCCAACATCATTAAGTAGAACTCACAATCTAAAATAAATGAGGGACCATCCCAGTCCTATTACTTGCTGCAACTAGGAAAGCTGAGGATAAGAATATTTCAAGTCAGTAGAAACTCCAACAGCTTAGGATGCAACAAAAAGGAATCAATATATAATAGTATAATCCACAATTATCCACTATTTTAGCTAAAACAAATATTCCACAATTGAAGTAAAACTTTTAATAAACAATTGAAGACCAAAAATATAAATGTTTCCGATAAGCACTTAATAAACAGTAATATGTTACCAATAAGCACTTAATAAACAATATAAATGATGATATTTAGGCTCCAACTATTATTAACAACTTCAAGAACCAAAGCAACAACCAAGTGAATTTATCATATAAAAATAATTGTCTTGACTTAATACTCCTTTATTGTCAATTTTTGCTTTATTCCAAACTAAATTAGATAGGCAGTTTTCAAGTTCAAGGGATGTTTATATACTCTTTTGAAAGATTCATTGTTCCACCATCTTCCATCCTTATTTCCCCCCAAAAAAAAAAAAAAAAAAACCAAAACCAAACCAAAACAAGAAACATAGACCAACCAATAATCAAAGGATTTATGCACACAACAAGAAAAATTGAAAACAATACCAAAACATAATGAAAACTACATGGGAAACAAAACCAAACTCAAGTAGATAGTCACATGGGAAATAAAAATTGGTAAGTGGAGATCTTTGAGCAGCAACAAGGCCAAACAAGATTGGGCACGAGAGAGAAAAGCAAAAGCATCAACAAGAACAGACATCATCAACAAAAGCTTTGAAGATTGTCCTTTGAAGAAAAAGAACAAGATATAAAAGATTTATATGAAAATGAAGTGAAAAAACCCTTAAAATTGTTATAAAAAGCAAAACCTATGGGGAGGTGCTGAAGGGGGAGACGCAAGAGATGCCGAAGACGAGGTGCAGATGAAGAAACACCAGTGGGTGCAGCGCTTGGTTTGGAAGCTGGAGACAAAAATTTCTCTTTTTTTTTTTTCACGATGTATTACAGATGCCCAAGGGGGTGGGGTTTGTTTCATCCTATGCAATATCCTATTTTGGTATCCAGATGTATTATATTATACCTTGTTTAATTTATACAAAGTGGTTATCAAACATTGTCCTAAGTGGACCATGTATTATATAACCCTATCCATAGCTTTTATATAGAGGTGTCAAAATGGGCTGGACAGCACGAGCACGGCACGAACACGGCACGTTAAAATTAAGCACAGCACGGAAACGGCACGGAATAAACTGTGCTTGGACAAGCACGAAGCACGTAATGGGCCGTGCTTGGGCCTTGAAAATAAGCACATGGGCTAAGCACGGCACGAGCCCATGATAGACCAAAACACAGCACGAGCACTGATAATCACGGCACGGACATGAGCACGTAATAGGCACGGCACGAACACAATCACATGATAAGTCAAATACAGCATAAGCTCATAATAAATCATGCATATAAATGTTTAACATTAAGACACAAAATAAATTTATATGGTTAAAATAATGTATCATAACATTATTTATTATAATTTATATAGAAATGTATTATATAAATGATATATTACTAATAGTGACAATAATATTTATACTAGTAAGAAATATATAATAATGCACGTTATTACTTATGACAAATATTGTAGAAATAATACTACTTAATTAAATATTAACACAGCATAAATACAATTTATTGGTATTTTAATGTATATATATATATTCCATATCTATTATTATAAACATCAACGATAATATTATATAGTTCATTTAGTTATAATGTAAAAGAAATATAAAAATCAAATAGTGAATTTGAACGCAACACCAAACACCAAACATCATATAATATTATACAAAATCGAAATGAGATTATCCACTCAAGCCAAAACATGTGACATATAATATTATATAAAATAATAAAGAGAAAAATATAAATTAAATCTATTTAACTATTCTATTCTATAGTTGCAAATAACCCACTTAAACTATTTAATTAATAAATAATTAGAGTTTATATACTATATTTAAATGATAAATTACTCACCATAAATGTCAATTTTATAATTAACAAAATAACTATAGTAAACTTGTATGGCTGTAATACACTTTAATGCATTAATTATTTTATTTTATGTCATATATATCACTTACATATTTTAATTAAAATTGATAAATAATAATATTAACCATATTTTATTTTATATATATCACTTTATTGAATAATTTTTTAAATGTAAAAATATAAAGTATATCAAATTACAGTATTAATAATCATATTCATAGCTATTCATTTCACCAAGTGGATTAAATGATTATTATATTGAAAATGAGTATTATAATATACATATATAAAAAATAAAATTACATGTACATTTTTATATAGTTATAATTAGAAACATGAGGATTGATCTCTAGATTATAATACATATATATATATATATATAGAAAACAAAATTGCATGTATATTTTTATATAGTTATAATTATAAATATAATAATTGATCTCTAAATAATTTTATTTCAAATTACAATGGAAGACACAGTGAAATAAAAAAGTTAAAGCCTACAAAAAAACTGATTGACCAACCAAATTGACTGTTCAATTTTATTCAAACTTATTATTAATAGATTGGATTGAATCATTGAAATGGATTTGAAATTAAAATTGAATTAGATTTGAGTGAAAATGACTAAATCATTTAGTAACTTGATCGGTTTATTTTAAACTGATGAACACCTATAAAAATTGTGATAACTGGCATTCTAACAAATGATAACAAACTAAAAATATATTTAGAATAATGACAACATTTAGTACATATCATATTACAATGTTTTTTACTATAAAGTATAAAGTCTATAATGTTAGGTATAATTTTTTTTTTAAAAATGTCTAAATATAAACTGATATACATAACTATTCATTTATAACTTTATATGCTATATTTTTATTAATTTTATACAATGGAAAATTAAAATTATTATTTTCTAGCTTATGAGTTATGACTCAAAATTTTTAAGGAAAAAAAATATTTTAATTTCTTATCTTCAAATAGTTTAATTATGTATAGATACAATTATAATTTAAAAATATAATTGTTGATAACACCTGCAGTATTTGTTTCTTTTTTTTTTTGTAAGTAAAACATACATGAATTTTTATATTAAAAATAAGATTTTAGTTTATGAGTTAAATTTTTTTTTATTTCTAAGTAAAACTTAATTGTCTGTTATGTCAAAAATAAAAAATTAGTTTATGAGGTAAAAATAAAATACTAAAATATTTTTTTTATGCTTTTACATATCAATATTGATTGTGTTCGTGAAGAGTTCAAATTTCAATTGAGGGAAATTTTCCACTCATATTTTTTAGACTTTCTCATTTTCTATTTCAAGTCAAATATTAAAATTCTATATTTATATTTTTACTTAAAAAAGTTCTTTGAATTAATTTAAAAAAAAATAAGTTGTTTGAATTTAAGAGAAGTGGATTGGAAGTTAAATTTGTATATAGACATGTTTACCCTTGTCAGAAAAGCTTAAGATGGAATTAGAAAAGGGGTAAAAATGGAAATCCACCTCAAATTCTAGAACTCTCTAATTTTTCTCTCTATTCACGGATCACGACATGAGACATCAGAGAAGGAAAAAAAAACTGAAACTATTCTTCCCGTTCTTCATTGCCGCCGCTTCCACCCAATGACCCATAAAAATTTCTCCTTTAATCTTTGTTTTTTCACTTAGAGAACATATTTTGTCATGGTTTTTGTTAAAGATTTTAAAGATTAGTTGTGATTTTTTTTCCCCCATTTTAACTTGACTTCGTACTGTTTGTTGCAGATTTAATGTTGATTTGTTGTATTTTCCCTGCGGATCATGGCCTTACCACTCTGTCCCCGATGGCGAGCGGAGGATTCGGTATAGCAGCTCATGTACGTTATATTAAATTCCTCTTGCAGATTTTAAAGATTAGTAGCTCACATACGCTAATCCTTCTCTCAACTCCTTTGCAGATTTTATGTTGATTTGTTATATTAAACATATTTTGACTTTATACCGTTTGAAGTATTTGTTGCTGATTTCATGTTGATTTGTTATATTAAATATATTTTGTCATATTTGTCTCTCAACAGTTTATATAAATAGCTTGTCTACTTCGATCATTTTAATTTAAAAATCAAGAAATTATCTTCTTTTCATCTTATATTTTCTCACTCAGTATTTTTTTACATCTCAAATCAATTTTTATGTTTCCAGATACTCTTTTCCTTATCTTTGTCAATTGAAAAGGTAAATATAATAAATTATATATAATTTGCTAATTATGTTAATTATTAATTTCTTTTGATAAATAAATATTACTAACGTTGAATTCTAACTTCTATTATAACTGTTTCATTGTAGGATTGCTTAATTTTTTCAATAATTTGGAAGAATAACATATTTGAGTTGAAAGCGTATAAGGATCCTGAATCCTGATCCTACCCATCTACATTGTCAATTTGTCCTTGTGGTATTGCTTTTGATTTAAGGTATTTATTCATTGTTTTACTTTTACATTTCATACCAATATTCAATTTAGAACATAATACTTGTTAATTGTAAAAAATTCTACTAATTGACTTGAGCTGTCTGTAGTGTATATATATATATATATTTTTTTTTTTTCAATTTGAAATCATAATTCCTGCCCTCTAATAATTGGTGAATAGTTATTTTGAATTTTGTTTTACTTAAGGTGAAAAAATGTTTTCAGCAAGCATCAAATTATGTTTTGATTTCTATTTAACTAGTCTGCCTCATGTATGGTTTTAAATATCTATAGATAGTAATCAATCACCAAATAAGTTATAGAATTGATTAACTTTTAAGTAGAACCAGATAATTTCTAATGCTCTTTCGATTAGAGAAAATGGAAGGTGAGCAATCAAAGTTTCTGTTTGGTTTGATAGCAATCATGTATGGTTTTAAATATCTATAGATAGCAATCAGGAATTGTCAACTTTATTGTTTAGCAAAGTTTGGTACACACACACACACATAAATAGCTGACTACAACTTTCTTAATTAGGCCTTAAATCTACAGATATCATATATAAAATATGCTAACGTTTGCATTAATTAATTGAATCAGAATGCCACACAATTAAGTACTATGACCTTATAGCACATGCTTTCGTCTTCTTCCATTACTTACACTTTTCTATTTGTTAATTTGAATTACTTTTATCAGTATTTTAGCTTTATAATTAAACATGTAAGTAAAATGTCTGAACCTTCAAATTAAACAATAAGCATATGACAGAGTTATTAAATCCTAAAGCTGGAAATGGAATATAAAACAATAAGCACCTTAGCTTGTAATTAATTTTTTTATTTGTATTCATATTTATCACATAATTATTCATTTATCCTGCATTTATTCTTATTTATCATATATATAATAATTTCCTAATAATTTTTTTTATCAAACTTTCATTTATTTAATATTATATTAATTTTGTGCTTTATATTGCAGAAAATGGACCCTAAGGAATTAAATATTGAAAATTTAGAATTTGAAGAACATATTGTATCTAATCATGGCAACACCAACACACAAGAATCTATTGAACAGCCATATCATACTATACAAGGTTCATCATCAAATCCATCAATTGAAAGTGAAGTAAATGATTCTAAACCTATAGAGAAGAAACGACGTCGTACATCAGAGGTATGGAAACATTTTGCTTTTAATAAAGTAAAAGATAAGAATGAAAATCTTGTACCTATGGCCATATGCAATTATTGTAAAAAACATTTATCTTGTAATAGTAACAGTGGCACAGGTCACTTAGATAGGCATTGGAAAAGGTGCATAGAAAAAAATGGTTCTAAAAATCTTGGACAAACACAACTTGGTGAAAGTTCAACAGGTATTGGTACTTTTTTATACTCTAATGCCAAAATGAGAGAAGGATTAGCAAAATACATAGCTTCAGCTGAGCAACCTTTTACTTTTGCTGAAGATGTAAGATTTGAATATTTTGTTAAAAATTATTTACAACCTGCATATACTAGTATTTCAAAAAATACTATAAGATCTGATTGTTTAAAAGTTTTTAACGAATTAAAAAATAATTTGATATGTGATTTTTCAAAATTTAATGGTGTAATTTGTTTTACTTCCGATTTGTGGACTGGTGCTAATAGACAAGGTTATATATGCATTACTGCACATTTTATTGATTCTGATTGGATTTTGCATAAGAAAATTATTGCTTTTCGTTTGCTAGAATATCCTCATAATGCTAGTGCAATTTTTCATAAGATGATAGATGTATTCAGAGAATATGATGTAGTAGATAAAGTTTTTAGTATCACTTTTGATAATGCTACTTCCAATAACGTTGCCATTGATATGTTCAAGAAAAATTTACGACCTTCTTATGACGGTCAGTTTTTTCATATGCGATGTGTATGTCATATTATTAATTTAATTGTACAAGATGGTCTTAAATTGATCAATAATCATATTGAATCAATAAGGGATGCCATTCTTTATATTTCTTCATCTCCTTCCAGGCAACAAGATTTTTTTTCTTTGTGCAAATCATATGGCTTGAAATGTATTAAGTTTAAGATGGATATGAAAATTCGTTGGAATTCTACTTTTCTTATGTTAAAGTCTTGTCAAAAGCATCATATGGTAATTACTGCTTTCTATAATGATAAGCATAATGATATTATTTTGTGTGAAAATGACTGGAAAATTGCTTTTTCATTCATGGAATTTTTGGAAGTATTTTATGATGCTACAACGGCTTGCTCAGGCATTTATTATTCAACTTCTTGTATTGTTCTTAATCACTTATGTAACATAAGTGCTACTTTTGCTAAATATAGATATGATATAAATTTTTCTGAAATTTGTGGAAAAATGGAAGAAAAATTTAAAAAATATTGGGAATCTATACCTCCAATTTTTAGTTTAGCTGCAATAATGGATCCTAGAATTAAATTAGTTGGAGTGGAAGTACTATTAAATGATATTGCTTCAAATTTGAATTTAGATATTGTTACTGAAGCAAATGATATTAATAATTTGTTGATAACTTTATACAATACTTATGTATCAAAATTTAGCACTTGTCCAAAATCCACTTCTACTCAATTCCCTTCAAACTCTAAAGAGTATTCTTGGACAATACTTGCAAAGAAAGGAATACAAAAATCAAATGTTGGTTCTCTACGAAATGAGCTTTATAAATATTTGGATACTGATTTTATGGACTTTTTTACTTCAGAAGAGATAGAAAAGTTTGATATATTAATTTGGTGGAAAAAACATGAAAAAACTTTTCCTATATTATCCATTATGGCACGTGATATTTTAACACCTCCAGTGTCTACTGTAGCATCGGAGTCTGCTTTTAGTGCAGGTAATCGAGTGTTGGATGAGCGTAGGACAAGACTAACGCCAGATATTTTGGATTGTCTTATGTGCATGAAAGACTGGGAAGATGGAAAACTTAGAGCTCAAAGCTGGAATGATGATTTAGTTGATTATTTTTCAATTGTAGATTTAAATTTGAATGTCGATTTAGAATAAAATATATGAAAGAAATTATTAATATTCTTTTCTATTGCTTTTACTTGTAAATAAATAATTGTATTATTTACAAATTAAATAATAAAGCATATTATTTCTATAGCTAATTTAATTTCTTTGTATTAATTTATTTTAGATGATTTTTACTCATATGGTCTATAATATTTTATTTAAAATGTGTAAAATATATTTAGCACGGGCACGAACACGATCAGGGCTTTATACGAGCATGACATGTGCCCAATATAAGCACGGCACGAGCACATATGTGCTTGAGCCCATAGCACGATTGGCACGGCACGAATACTAAATAGACTGGCACGAGCACGACACAAAAAATAAATAGGCTAGTATAAACACGGCACGAGCACGAATAGGCCAAATTTTAAATGGGCCGTGCTAGCACGGCACGTCCCACTTTACACATCTACTTTTATACAGTGTATCAAACAGGCTTTGATAGTTTTGATCCAATGGTAAAAATATTGGAATACACCTTCAATCCAAAAAAATAAATAATAAATAACTAACTTGGGATGAAAATCCATTTACCTCAAGTTGTAATAAAAGAAATAAAAGTGAATTGTTGAGTCGAATTGCATTAGAGATTACACATTACATTTTAGATATATATATATATATTTGTATTTTACACTTCAAAATAAACAGAAGCTTGCATCGATGATCATTTTTTGCATTTTCTATTAAAATGGTTAACATACTAAACATGTGCATAGCAAGCATGTGAGAGTAAAATAGGGGCATTTAAAGTGTTTTTTTTTCTCTTCCTCTCTATTAGATCAATTCAAATCAGCCTAACACATTTTCTGTAAATCAGAGAAAAATGATTCAAAACCCAATTAAAAAATCAGGCACAACCACCATCACCATAGAGTTCTTAGGCACCATGACCACATTGAAAAATTAGTAAAAACTCAATTGAAAAATTAGCTTATGCTATCAATTGCGCATTATAGTAAGACAACATATAGTTGATGGTGAAGAGGTTGGCGATGACAACGTATTTGAGTATTGGCTTTTAGATCTGCAAATTAGCTTCTAAACCCATTATTTCTTTGATACCAATTGACGTGGAACTCCAAGATTAAAAAATCTGAAACTCCAAAATACACAAGAAATACTGAATAATAGTTGGAAACAAGAACATGCCATACCATACCCCTAGATAACTTATATCTAGAAACGTGGATAAGAAGGCTAGAGATTAGAAGAACAATCCCACAAAGTATTTCTAGTTTAATAAGAGAGTTCTACTCCTAATGCAATATGAAGAAGAAATTGATTCATCACCTTGCTAAAACACTTTTGAGAGCAATAAGAAAATAAATTCTTTATATTGATTAAAATATGAATTCTATTAACAAAGGAATTAAACCCTCTTTTATATAGGGATTATGGTTAGATCAAGAATCAATCTAGACCATTAAATATTAGGAAAGTAATCATAAAGCTGAAAACTAATCCTAAATAAATAAAATCTGAAAATAGTAAAAATTACAAAATTGCCATTATAAAATCTTTATTTTTAAAATGTCGTCATTTCGTCTCCGCAACTCTCGAGCATCATTACTACCTTCATCAATTGCTTGAACATCATGCTTAAATAATCATTAGGCTTCAGAAAAGTGTTCAAATTATTTGGAAACTTGAATCGATCTTCATCCATAATTCTCTTCACAAGTCCAAGCATTCTCACTTTGATATTCTTAGCTCGAGAATGCATCACTGGTCCATTTGGCAACACAAAGTCATCATCACGAACATCCATGCTAGAAGAGCGCTCGATGCCCACATCATTCTCTCCCTCCTCAAAAAGATTCATCCTCGAATATGCATTCATGTCAAAAGGAGAAAGATTAGCAACATTAAATGACGTAGACACATTATACTCACCTGGAAGATCAATCTTGTATGTATTGTTATTGATCCTCTCGAGCACTTGAAATGGTCCATCACCTCTAGCATCCAACTTAGACTTCCTTTTGTTAGGAAACCTTTCCTTCCACAAATGTACCTAAACCCAATCACTTGGTGTGAATATCACTTGCTTGCGCCCCTTTGTTAGCCTTTTGCACAATCAACTTATTCCTCTTTTCAATATTTAGTAAGGCCTTCTCGTGTATAGATTTAACCAAGTCTGCCTTCTTTTGCCCATCTAAGCTAGTAATTTCATTCGAAGGTAAGGGCATCAAATCCAACACAATTAAAGGATTAAAGCCATATACAATCTCAAATGGTAAAAATCCAATAGAAGAATGAATAGTACGATTATAAGCAAATTCAAGAAAATGCAAACAATCTTCTCAAGATTTCAAGTTTTTACCAACTACAACATGCAATAAAAGCACCTTAAGTTCTATTGACCACTTCCATTTGTCCATCGGTTTGTGGATGAGAAGTAGTAGAACACAAAAGCTTAGTACCCAATTTACCCCACAAAACTTCCCAAAAGTGACTCAAAAACTTGACATCTCTATCCGAGACTATTGTCCTAGGTACCCCATGCAACCTCACTACATCTCTAAAGAACAAGTCAGCTATATTTGTTGCATCATCAGTTTTATGGCAAGCAATGAAGTGTGTCATTTTACTAAATCTATCCACAACAACAAATATACTATCTCGACCCCTCCTAGTTTTCGGCAACCAAAAAATAAAATCCATGGATATATCAACCCATGGTTCAGTTGGCATAGAAAGAGGGGTATACAAACCATGTGGCATAGACCTAGACTTAGCATGTTTACACGCAATGCATTTAGCACAAATTTCCCCAACATCTCTATACATGTGTGGCCAAAAGAAATGTTCAGATAAAATATCTAAGGTCTTATGTACACCAAAATGCCTTATGAGAACATCACTATGTTACTCTCTAACAAGCAATTCTCTAATTGAACAATTGGGCACACAAACATTCTATGTCCACGAAACAAAAATCCTTCATGTTTATAGAACTTATGAAAAACACCATTTTCACATGCAACATATATTTCACCAAAATCATCATCACTAGCATACATGTCTCTTAATTGTTCAAAACCCAAAAGCTTAGAAGTAAGAGTAGTGATTAAAACATACCTTCGCGACAAAGCATCGGCTACCACATTCTTCTTACCTTGCTTGTAACAAATCACGTACGAAAATGTCTCTATGAACTCAACCCATCGTGCATGTCTCTTGTTGAGCTTTCCTTGCACCTTGATATGTTTGAACGACTCATAGTCAATGTGAATCACGAACTCTTTTTGAAACAAATAATGCTTCCATACCTCTAAAGCACGAAAAAGGGCGTACAACTCTTTATCATACATCGAGTAGTTGAGTTGAGCTCCATTCAACTTCTCACTAAAATATGCTATGAGACGTTTTTCTTGCAACAAAACAACACTTATACCAATCCCGAAAGCATTACATTCAATTTCAAAAGTTTGTCAAATTTAGTTAATACAATAATAGGAGAAGAACATAACTTATCTTTTAGAA
This sequence comes from Ochetophila trinervis, assembly GCA_003254975.1. NCBI lineage: Eukaryota > Viridiplantae > Streptophyta > Magnoliopsida > Rosales > Rhamnaceae > Ochetophila > Ochetophila trinervis. The sequence continues at coordinate 112,455 of QANX01004215.1, read as the reverse complement.
TTTGAAAAGCTACCTCTTGTTCCTTACCCCATTTAAAACCTACATCTTTTTTGACAATCTTATTCAATGGTGCCGCTATGGTAAAAAAATCCATTAGAAACCTTCAGTAGAACCCTGCTAGTCCATGAAAACTTCTTACCTCCGAAACACTCTTAGGTGTAGGCCACTCACGGATAGCCTTCACCTTTTCCTCATCAACCTCAACACCACTTTCACTCACAACAAAGCCAAGAAATATTAGTCGATCAATGCAAAAAGTACACTTTTTAAGGTTGGCAAATAGTTTTTCCTCCTTAAGAACTTCTAAAATTGCCCTAAAATGCTCTACATGGTCATCTAGATTTTTACTATAAATCAATATGTCATCAAAATAGACAACCATAAATTTCCCTATGAAAATTCTTAAGATGTGGTTCATTAGTCTCATGAAGGTACTAGGTGCATTAGTTAAGCCAAAAGGCATAACTAACCATTCATATAAACCATACTTAGTCCTAAATATAGTTTTCCATTCATCCCCAGGTTTCATCCAAAATTGGTGCTATCCACTTTTCAAGTCTATTCTAGTGAACACATAAGCACCATGCAATTCATCCAACATGTCATCTAACCTAGGTATAAGAAAACAATACTTTAACGTAATCTTGTTGATGGAGCGGCAATCCACGTACATCCTCCACGTGTCATCATTCTTAGGAACCAACAACACCAGTACAACACACGGGATTAAGCTTTCCATCACATAGCCTAATGCCAATAGCTCTTCCACTTGCCTTTGAAGTTCTTTCATTTTCTCAAGGTTGCTTCTATAGGTTGGTCGGTTTGGAAGGCTCGCTCCAGGCACCAAGTCTATTTGGTGTTCAATTCCTTTTATTGGTGGTAATCTTTTGGGCAATTCCTCTAGGAAAACTTCTTCAAATTCCTTCAACAAAGAAACAAAAACACTAGGCAAACTTGGGTTAAGGTTAGCTTCAGAAAAATAAAACTCTATAAACTTCACAAGAACTAGTGCTCTCTTGCATAAGCATGCTCTTTTTATATCTCTCACTTTTGCATAGAAATTCTTTTTCTTTTCATTCCTCACTTCACTTGTATTTTTCTCACAAGTGTTTTTACTCTCCATTGGGCCTTTATTTTTATTCTTTTCTCTCATGGTCTATTTTCCCTCATTCTTTTTGTTAGTCCCACCTCCTAATCCTCATTGGAAGGTTTGTTCAACTTCAATTGCTCAAGGTACACCTCTTCTGGAGATAGAGGTTCTAGGGTGTGCTTTTTCCCACTGTACTCAATAGCATACATATTCCTATGCCCATCATGAACAACTCTCCTATCAAATTTCCATGGCCTACCCAACAAAATGTGCTCGACTTGCATAAGTATTACATCACACACCACCTCATCCATATACTTTCCAATTTCAAAAGCAACATTCACTTGTTTGGTTACTTTCACTTCCCCACTGTCATTCAACCATTGCAACCTATAGGGATTAGGATGCTTCTCACATTTCAAGCCCAATTTCTCTACCAAAGTAGTGCTAGCTGCATTAGCACAACTTCCTCCATCCACTATCAAACTACAAATCTTTCCACCCACCATACATCTAGTGTGAAAGATATTTTCCCTTTGCTCTAGACTATTTTCCTTAACCTTAAGGTTTAAAGCTCGCCTAACAACTAGAGACTATCCCGTCATAGCATACTATATGTTCTCCTTATCACTAGAATTCTCCTCCAATAGTGGCATCTCGTTATCACTATCATTCTTAGATTCCAAAACAATTTTACTACCCTTCAACAACATAGTCTTCTTAATAGGACATTCAGAAGCAATATGTCCTAACCCTTGACATTTAAAACACTTTATCTCCCTATGTCTAGTAGTGGTAGTAGAAGAAAAAGAATTAGGAGTACCTTTAGGTGTGTTGGCACTCTTATCTTTATTCTTGAAATCGAAACTCTTCGTTTTCTCCTCACGCTTCTCCCACTTTGAACTCTATTTAGAGTTGAAATTTAGAAGCTTCGGGTAGTCCCTTTTCTTTGAAGCTACTTCTCCACCTTGATTGCCATGTTTACCAAGTCTTCCATCTCTACATATGGATGTAATTCCACAATGTCGAAAATCTCTCTATTGAGTCCACTTAAGAATCAAGCCATGGAAGCCTCTTGTTCCTCATCTATATTGGCTCAGATTAGGAGTATCTCTATCTCCTTATGGTATTCTTCTACAGTCCTTGTTCCTTGTAAGAGTCGTTAAAACTTTTGGTGTAGCTTCTGGTAATAAAAAGATGGCACAAATCTTTTCTCATCACCCTCTTCATTTTGTCCCAAGTTGCAATTGGGTCTTCACCATATCTTCTCGTAGTCTGCAATAATTGTTTCCACCAAAGCGAAGCATAATCGGTAAACTCTACAGCGGTGAGTCTTTCTATCTTCTCATTCGAGTAGTTGTGGCAAGCAAAATTTAGTTCAACCTTGCTCTCCCAATCCAAAAATACTTCAGCGTCATGTCTCCCCTTGAATGATGGTATTTGCATCTTTATAAGAGCTTGTATAAGAGCTTCATGTTCAATGTAATCTTTTTTTCATGCTCTTCTTCAGAATGAGCTTACTCTTTTCCTCCTCTTTTTGACATCTTAATTTCTACAAGATAAAATTACTAAAAGAAAAACCTTACTTCTCTCCCTAACGTGTTTTACACTTTTAATGGTAATTACGCTCATGTTTCACACAATTTTGGCTTTTACCCTCTACGGGCTCATCGCTCAAGCCTTTTATCACTCACAATCTCTTAAGTCAAGTTGCACTTTAGAGTTAAACTGATGTGGAACCCCAAGATTAAAGAATCCAAAACCCCAAAACACACAAGAGATATTGAATAATAATTGGAAACAAGAACCAACCCTACCAAACCCTTAGATTACTTATATCTAAAAACGTGAATTAGAAGGCTAGGGAAAAGAAGAGCAATCGCCACAAAGTATTTCTACTTTGATAAGAGGGCTCTACACCTAATGCAACAAGAAGAAAAAATTGATTCCTCACCTTCCAAGAACACTCTTGAGAGCAATAAGAAAATAAATTCTTTCAATTGATTAAAATCTAAAATCTATAAACAAAGGAATTGATCCCTCTTTATATATGAATTATGGTTAGATCAAGAATCAATCTGGACCATTAAATAATTAGAAAAGTAATCCTAAGACTGAAAACTAACCTTATATAAATAAAATCCAAAATAGTAATAATTACAAAATTTCCATTATAATTTGAAAATAGCTAAATTATGAAACTGCCATTATAAAATGCTTGTTTTTAAAATGACGCCATTTCATCTTCGCAACTCCTGAGCACCATTATCACATTCATCCCTTGCTTGGACATTATGCATAAATAATCATTAAGCCACAGAAAAATGTTCAAATCGTTTGGAAACTTGAATCGATCTTCATCCATAATTCTCTTCACAAGTCCAAGCATTCTCTCTTTGATCTTCTTTGCTCGAGAAAGCGTCACTAGTCCACTTGGTAAGATGATGTCAGCCTCTTTTTCTCCAATGCTAGAATATGGATCTATGATGCTCTCATCATTCCCTCCCTCTTCAAAAAGATTCATCCTCAAATCTGCATCCAAATAAATAGGAGAAAGATCATAAACATTGAAATTAGTGGACACATTGTACTCACATTGAAGGGCAATTTTGTATTTGTTGACATTGACTTTTTCAAGCACTTGAAACTGTCCATTGCCTCTAGCATCCAACTCAGATTTCCTAAGGTTAGGAAACCTTCCCTTGCTTAAATGTACCCAAACCCAATCTCCTGGTTCAAATATCCTCCAAGTGTTATCCCAAAAAACTTTCCTAAAGGGACTTAAAAGTTCCACATCCCTATCATATTTAATAGTTTTAGGTACTCCACATAATTTTGATTTCTCATCAAAGTCCTGCAATAAAGAGACAAAAACACTAGGGAAATTGGGGTTAAAGTTAGTTTCACAAAGTAAAACCTCTTAAAACCTCACTAACAATATTGCTTTCTTGCCTATGAATGCACTATTGACTTCTCTCTCTTTTGCATTAAAAGTCTTTTTCTTTTTACTCTTCTCACTTTTTTCTATTGAAGTTTCCTCTTTATTTTTCTTACTAGTGCAATCAGTCACCGTTGGTTCTTTATATTTATTATTTTCACTCTTGGCCTCTTTACACTAAATTATTTTATTAGCCTCACTTCCCAAATCCCCATGTGAACTTTTGGATAGTTTCAATTTTTTAAGACACACCTCGTTTGGAGATAAAGTGCAAGTATGACTTTCTTTCCATTATGCTCATGTCTCCTAGCCCTTGGTTCCTCCCTCCTTGGAAGTCTTCTCATGGAATGATTTGAGACTTCATCATCCTTAGAACCCGATAGCTCTATATCTCTAGTTCACGAACCATCTCTCCTTGGGTTATTTGTGGCGGTCATAAGGACTTCATTTACCTTATCATTTATCTCATCCATCCTCTTGTTGAACCTCCAAAATTCTCCTACGAAGGCCTTGTAAAAGAGCTTCATGTTCGGTGTCATGTCATTTTCGGTACTCTTTTTCAGAATGAGCGGCTTCTTTTCCTTCTCTTCTTGACATTTTAATTTCTACAAGACAAGATTAGTAAAAAGAAATCCTTACTTCTCTCCCTCACGTGTTTCACTCTTTTTAATGGTAATTAAGCTCGTGTTTCACACAATTTTGGCTTTTAACCTAAACATGCTCACCACTCAAGCCTTTTACCACTCACAATCTCTTGAATCAAGTTGCACTTTAGAGTTAAACACAACAAATCAAAGCAAGAAAAGCAAATAACAATGATCACAATCTCAAAACCTAACCAAAGAAAGAAAGTAGATCAAAAGAAAAGTGAAAACAACTAGAGTAATGGAAAGCAAAAATTACCCTAAGTAAAAACAATACACCTAACAAAACTATAATAATAAAAACAAAATTTCATTTCTTTTTTGCAAGAGCCCTATCAAATAGCCCCTTCTAGGTGCGACCCTAGGCGCCTGTCTAACGATTTTTTTTAGAACTTTTTTTTGGAATATTTTTTTTTTTGGAATCAAATAAACCAAAACACAAGATAATAATAAACACCTCAAAGATCGAACAAAACCCTTTTTTTTTTTTCTTATAAAGGAACAAAGTGATATGAACTAAGAACATAATGAAATAGAAAACAAAGATAGATAGGTACTTATCTCAATCAATGATCTGATACCAATTGATACGGAACCCCAAGATTAAACAATCCGAAACACCAAAACACAAAAAAATATTGAACAATAATTGAAAACAAGAACCCGCCCTACCAAACTTTTAGATAACTTGTATCTCAAAAGGTTAAGGAAGAGAAGAACAATTGCCACAAAGTAGTACTACTTTAATAAGAGGGTTCTACTCCTAATGCAACAAGAAGAAGGAATTGATTCCTCACCTTGCAAGAACACTCTTGAGAGCAATAAGAAAAGAAATTCTTTCAATTGATTAAAATCTGAAATCTATAAAAATGAATTGATCTCCTTTATATAAGAATTATGGTTAGATCAAGCATCAATCTAGACTATTAAATAATTAGGAAAGTAATTATAAGGCTAAAAACTAATCGTAAATAAAAAAAAATCCGAAAATAATAATAATTAAAAAATTGCCATTATAATCCAAAATAGCTAAAATTACGAAACTACCATTATAAAATGCTTGTTTTTAAAATGACGCCGTTTCGTCTCCGCAACTCCTGAGCATCATTATCACCTTCATCCTTTGCTTGGACATCATGCTTAAATCATTATTAGGCTACAGAAAAGTGTTCAAATCCTTTGGAAACTTGAATCAATCTTCATCCATAATTATCTTCACAAGTCCAAGCATTCTCCTATTGATATTCTTTGCTCGAGAACGCATCACTAGTCTACTTGGTAAGATGATGTCATCCTCTTTTGCTCCAATGCTAGAATATGGATCTATGATGCCCCATCGTCCCTCCCTATTCAAAAAGATTCATCCTCAAATCTGCATCAATATCAATAAGAGAAAGATCATAAATATTGAAATTAGCAGACACATTGTACTCACATTGAATGACAATTTTGTATTTGTTGCCATTGACTTTTTCAAGCACTTGAAAAGATCCATTGCCTCTAGCATCCAACTTAGATTTTCTAAGGTTAGGAAACCTTCCATTCCTTAAATGTATCCAAACCCAATCTCCTAGTTCAAATATCCTCCACGTGTCATCCCTAAAAACTTTTCCAAACGGACTTAAAAGTTCCACATCCCTATCATATTTAATAGTTTTAGGAACTCCACGCAATTTTGATTTCTCATCAAAGTCCTTCAATAAAGAGACAAAAATACTAGGCAAATCGAGGTTAAGGTTAGTTTCATAAAGCAAAACCTTAGGAAATCAAAGCAAGAAAAACAAATAGCAATTATCACAGTCTCAAAAAAAAAAAAAAANAAATAAAAAAAAAAAAAAAAAAAAAAAAAAAAACCCAGCCAAAGAAAGGAAATAGATCAAAAGAAAAGTAAAGACAACTAGAGGAACGAAAAGCAAAAATTACCCTAAGTTTAAACAAACAATACTCCAATCAACAGCAAATTTCAGATTTTTTTTTTCAAGAGGCCTAGCTGACAGCTCCTCCCAGGTGCGACCCTAGGCGTCTGCTTCTATGATTTTTTTTTTCCAAGAGGCCTAGCAGACAGCCCCTCCCAAGTGCGGCCCTAGGCGCTTGCTCCTACAATTGTAATTTTTTTTGGGAACAAAAAAACCAAATCAACAATATAATAATTAAACTCCATGGATCAAACATAACCTTTATTTATTTATTTATTTTATAAGGGAATCAAAGTAATATGAATTAAGAACACAAAGAAATTGAAAACAAAGACAAATAGGTACTTATCTCAACTTATGCTCTGATACCAATTGATGCGGAATGCCAAGATTAAAGAATCTAAAACCTCAAAACACAAAAGAAGTATTGAACAATAATTGGAAACAAGAACTCGCCCTATCATACCCCTAGATAACTTGTATCTAGAAACATGGATAAGAAGGCTAGGGATGAAAATAACAATCACCACAAAGTATTTTTACTTTGATAAGAGAGTTCTACTCCTAATGCAACAAGAAGAATAAATTGATTTCTCACCTTGCTAGATCACTCTCGAGAGCAATAAGAAAATAAATTCTTTCTATTGATTGAAATTTGAATTCTATTAACAAAGGAATAAAACCCTCTTTATAAAAGGATTAGGGTTGGATCAAGAATCAATCTAGATTATTAAATATTAGCAAAGTAATCCTAAAGCTGAAAAACTAACCCTAAATAAATAAAATCCAAAAATAGTAAAAATTACAAATTTTCCATTATAAAAATATTTGTTTTTAAAATGACGTCGTTTAGTCTCCGCAACTCCCGAGCATCATTACCACATTCATCCCTTGCTTGGACATCATGCTTAAATCATCATTAGGCTTCGGAAAAGTGTTCAAATTATTTAGAAACTTGAATCGATCTTCATCCATAATTCTCTTCACAAGGGGAAGCATTCCCGGTTTAATATTCTTAGCTTGAGAACTCGTCACTGGTCAACTTGGCAACACAATGTCATCATCAGAAACATTCATGCTAGAAGAGCCCTTGATGCCCACATCAACAATTGTCGTCCTTGTAAAATGTTTAAATTCAAGAATGAAACCCACCCTTTCCCACCAAAGTGAAATGACGAGGATCAAATCGTCTTGTTTCAAAATCCACGTCTCCACTTTTATTTTTGTCCACTGGGAAAAAAGACATCGGAAAAATACAAAAGAAAATATAGAATTGTGATGGGCTAGATATAAGCAGTCCTCCAAGAGTAGATGTGATCCTCAGGTTTCAAGCTCCCTTTAGGAACGTGATCTCTAGGTTTCAAGCTCCCTTTAGATACTCTTTTTCCATATCGAAAATTAATTTCTTCACCATACGTTAAAATGATTCAAAATCATAAAACTTTGAAATAACCCGTTTGGTTGCCCAGAATACATTGGAGAGAAAACTTCTCCCACATTTATAAAAGGTATATCAACTTCAAAAGTAATCTATAATAAATTCCCACATTTTTGTAAAATTTTCCTACCAAATCTCAACAGCAAAACGGGAATGAAATAATTAAAAAAAAAAACTTATAGCAATCCAATACTAAGATGGTGAAAAGTAAAGAAAAAGGTTGGAGAGCCTTTGTGGGAAAGAGAATTCAAAGCAATTATATTTGCTCATACGGTGGAGGATGAGAGAGAGATGACTCAATTGACAGAAGGACCACGTGATGCTCAAAATATCACTTTTACCCTTGTTTGAACTCATGTTATAATTATGCTATGTGAAATTGGCAGAAAGACCAATGGTGCAAGCTTTTGCTTAGTTCGTGATGCAAAATGCCAAAAAAATTCTTTAAAGTGCAATGTATAAGATTTGATATATGATGCGTGTCGTAAACACCAAAATTAATTACTGAATTTAAATACTACCGTAGTAGCAGTAAGTTCAGGTCGATTCCACAGAGACTGATAATCAAACTCAATCTATTCCAATTAAAGTAAGATTATAAAGACAAAAGGGGGATTTTATGTTGGGAAGTTCAATTATTAAAGCAAACAAATTAATAAATATTGAAAATAACAATTGGAGAAAACCTTGGGTCAGAGTATCTTCAATTACTAAAGAACAGGTGATCACAGACAAAAATATATCCAAAAATAATCATTAAATGTTGGATTTAATAAAATAGCACGGCCAATTTTATTTTAACTCTCACAATTAATTAATTCAGATACGATCGTAAATTAATCCTAATTCTGAAATATCTAAACCAACGTGATCTAAATTAAATCAGAATAGCATTAAGAACAATAGGAACCAACAATAAACAAGTCCTACAAACGTTGTAAAACTTTAATCTATCTTGCATTCTCCTAAGAAATTAACAAAAGCTTAGGATGCAATTATTAAAATAAAAGTGCTACTAAACATAGAACATTCAATACGATTGAATTCCTAATTAGCAAATACCCAATCCACAAATAATTATAACGGATCCAAATTATAATCAAAAGAGAATTGAATAATAAACAAATAAATTGGAAGAACACAAATTGAATAATTAAAATTGAATTAAAACTTATAAACCAAGTCTCATACCTTGTACTTTAGTATTGAATGATACTCCTACCTAAGAGAAAGATTTAGCTACTCATAATTGTTGAAAATCTCTCTCTTTTTGTTGTTTTTGCTTTCAAAACGGCTACCCCTTTTACAATAATGATAAAACATATTTATACTAAAATCTAGGGCTAAAAAGTCACAAAAACGAGCCTAAACGCTCAAATTCGTGCCCATCCAGGCGCCTGGGCATTGCACCTGGGTTGCACTGCCTTGCTGCCAACGTCCAGTTAATTACAGTTTTGCTACTGCTTCTTCAGTTTTTCTGTTTAATTACGATTTTGCTACTGTTTCTTCATTTTTCATCCCTTTAAGCTCAAATCCACCTAAAACATAGAAAAATATAAATTAATCCATTTTAAGTGAATAAAACATGCTCAAATCAAGTATTAAAGTATATAAAATATATATAAATTGCATCCCATCAATATTGTTCAGGATGTAAGCGTGCCAATTTTTCAAAAATATAAACAAGCACTTGTATAACTTGTCCAAAGTAAAACCTTGACTTTTGTTTTGTTTTTTATTTTTAATATTTTTAAATTTTTGTTCTTTAATATAATTCAAGCTGAGATGACTTAGGTGTCATTTGTTAATGCATTTATTTTTGGTTTTTAATTTTTAGTTAAACAAAAATTTGTTTGATAATAATTTTTGTTTTTAGTTTTTGAAAAAGAAAAAATAAAAACTCGTTTAATAACTATTTTATGTTTTTGGCTTTTTCATTTTACCTTGTATAATGTTACATATAAAATCCATACTAGAGATTCAAAATTCAATTTTACATATAAAATTCACATTAGAAATTCAAAACCAATATCTAAAATGTCAAATGCATATTCATAAATAAAAAAGAATATTTAAATAACCAATTATAAATTCCTTAAAAAAGTAAAACCACAAATAATTCTAAATATATGTCAAACACATATAATTTAAATTCTGCAATCATTTTAAAGTATCATAAAAAATAATAATATATAATCTAATGTTGAAAGGTGGTCCAAAGTCGATATGCATTTGATCCCTTACTTGAGCGATGAGCATAGCTTCATTGTGGCTAACATTGATTGATATTTTTGTATTGTTTCTCGCATTTTGTACATTATCATCATCATCATCATCAATAATCAATAATTCATCATTAAGCTCATGGAATAATGTATCCTGATCATCATGTAGTTTAATGAAGATATGAATAGTACAACATGCTTTAGGTATATACGTTTATGTGCGCATGGGATATGGTCATTTGTTTTAATATTGGAAATCGAGCTTTTAGCACTCCAAAACATAATATTTAAAATAAAATTGTAAAATAAATATAATATTTTAATAAATACCTTCAGTTGAAACGAAAATTTATTTTCGGAATTAGAAATACACTCCAGTAATCTTCGAGAGTCATTAGCAGTTCCTTCCTAGCCAGACATAACAAATATGAAATGCATGTCAAATGAACAAGCACACATTACATTCCATGTAGTATTTTTTTTTCTACCATGAAACGTAATTTATCGATCTTGTGGAATGTGTGCATCAACTTAAGTCCCATCAATAGCACACATACAATTCTTTAATATTAAATATATATATATATATATGACATAATTAGATTTATAACTTTACATAAAGATAATTTAAAATTGCATTATATAACATTGCAATATTGAAAAATTACCTCAAATAATGGATAATATATTGGATTGACTCTAATCTCAGGAGGAACAACATCAAAATTAGAAGGACAACTAAGTTCCATCCCAAGCATGCATATCTTTTTCAAAACGCTAAAGTATTTTGAAATAGTTTGTCTTGAATGTTGAAACATTTTAGTTGCTAGATGATTCCTATCATTATGAGATATGGTTAATAAAAAGATTGCAACTTGTTCTTCAACTGTCCAAACCTAGAGTTTCTCATATTTGTCTTACTTTTCAACTTTTCGCAAAATGCTACAAACACATTTTTGTCCATTTTCAAACAATCATAGCATCTACTTTTATGACCATTGAGTAGCTCTAATACATAATCGTGACCTCTAAGTAGAGAAGTTCTAATTTCCTTAAAAAATAACAGAAAATACTCATTGCAAACTAAACATAGAAAAATAATAATAAGCTCATCGTCATTGTCATTTCCAAACAAACTTAAATAAACATCATCAAGATCCATATACACCTGTTAAATGCACATATATTTAAGCAAAAAAAAATATAACATAAGTAAAATCACATATAAAATGCCACAAATAAAATGACAATACAAATATTGTTCAATATTCAACTATCAAGCATAACATATTATTCTCAAAGATCAACAAAAACAATAAACATAACCTATTGTTCCAAAAATATAATCATGAATATTCAACAAAATATGTCAAACTCAACCACAAATAAAATCACAAACTATGAATGAAATCTATCTTTCTCTTATTAGGCATGCGTAAAAATAACTTCCTCCAGGACACATCATCATGTAGCAACTTCAGAGCTTTTGAATAACCATCTCCATCAATCTCATCCATTGTATTCAAAAATTCATAACATTGATTTATAAGTTCTTCATCTCCATCATTTCCCACTGAACAATCTACACCACCATCATTTGTAGATGAAGTAGATAAACCAACTAGTCTATGCTCAATAATTTCATTTCTCTTTCTTTGTACTCTCAGCATATACATCAATGAAAGACATAAGAGCTCTATTAATATTCTCTCTTTTACTACTTGTTCCTTTTGAAATAGTAGATGAATTTTTCTTCCCGTCATATTTATCATCTTGACCATCACCATCTACATTCATTTTGCTAGTATTATATCTTCAAAATCTGAAGGAATTCTATAGACGGACAAGAAAATTTTTTCAGTTGCTATTGTATTTCCAAAGATAACTTGCAACTTTTCATAGTGTGGGCAACCTTTCTTTTTGAATTTTTTTGCACTCTTATTTACCTATAGGAAAAAATATATCAAATAGTTACTAATATAGTCATATTATCACTTTAAGTGAAACCATAATAAAATAGAATAAATATTTATACCTTTATGAGATTATCCCACACCGTTTCCTGTAAAGTGATAGTCCCTAATGCTAGATTCCAACCAACTTCATCAGTATCCTTCAATAATACTGAAATTTGTTTAATGAATGAAATTTGTTTTTCAATTGATTGTGAGTGTAATTATGCCCACAATTAGACTGTAGTTGATTTTTGATGCAGTTCCAACTAGATTTGGAAAATGTCGTTGTTGAACGGTTACCCTTAATAACTTCCTGCTCCATTAATATAAATGGTCTCATTCTTCGTAGGCCATGTTGGTTCCTTTTTCTCTTCATCATCAATATCTTCACCAAGATTCATATTTGATTGTTCTTTTTTAAATCTACTAGAGAGATAATGAAATCAAATCATTAACGTAATTATATTTGTGGGTTGTAATTATACTTAAAATTTCAAAACATAGACAATCAAGTTTTGCTATAATTATGAGAACCACTACCAAACAATGGCAGTTTCATATTCATGACTATTTACTACTAATTATGTTTGACGAAAGGACATTGCACCAGTTGCCTCAAGTTTGACCCAATACTGAAGTATTATTAATCAATTAGGGAATGCATCAAAAAATTAATTACTTTCAATGCGTTATATGTATATGTATATGTATATGTATGTATATGTATATGTATATGTATATGTATATGTATATGTATATGTATATGTATATGTATATGTATATGTATATGTATATGTATACGTATATGTATATGATGACTATGCAGGATATAGACATTCAAAGGCTCAAATCATTTCTCAAAAAATTGTAAGATGGACTTGACAAAATTCTACATGGGTTTAGAAAATTAGAACAAACAGTTATCATACAATCCTGTCCATGGACAAAACAAAATAGTAACTAATAATAACAAGAGAAAAAAAACGCATGGATGTGCTTGGAAATTAATCTGATATATAAGTAACAAATAAAAAAATGCTTAAGATACAAGCTTCTATACTATATATTCTTTAGTTTCTTATAATAAATTCCTCGCAATAACTCCTAAAATACCCCATTAGACATAGTAGACTTGTTTGGACTTGTTTTGCTAGTTTCATGATTATACTAAAACAAAGTTTATAGTTGGAAGCCCTTTTCTTAAAGTGAGTTAGTGTTGATCAATGGCATTATTGAATATATATAAAAGTAGGAAATGTCATAACATCAAAGAAATATGTAAACTAGCTCTGATATCTTCCTATGAGATCCAATTTGGAAGTAGTTCTGGATATGTTAAAGCTATGAGGTCCAAAGGTGACTTAGGAGTGGTCCTAAGAAGGCAATTTTACCTATAGGTTGGTTTAACCGATTCTTGTAACTTATAGAGAAGGAATTATCTAATTAACTGGGTAGAATGTTACATATTAACTTTTAAATTTTTCCTATAAAAAGTATATTACTTATATTTGACATATATACCACCAAATTAAAGATGAAGGAGCCTCACATTGTTAACCTGAAATATTACAACACAAAACTCTTATAGTAATAAACATAAATTGCATATGTTTTGATAGTACCATGCTATAAGAATTCCATTGCCACCATCCATTTACTGAGATATACTTATGATGATTAGATTTTGAGTAAAAGGAAAGCATGTAACAAATATTCTAAAACCAAGTGATTAAATTAGATCTAAATTTGATACTTCCTATTAACACCTCAACTTTCTCCTCATCAGATATCCCAACAATTAGAACACATAGGTTATAACTTTTTTCTGCTCCAAATGTTTTAGGTTTAGGCTCTAAATGACATTCTTTTGTGTTCTACGAAAAAGTTTAGGCAGAAATATTATTAATCAAGTTTGAAATAACCTCCATACAAATATTTTTCAAACTTCATTATATATATAAGCACAGATGTACCAACAAAGCAAAATGAGTAAACTGACGGCAACGTATAAGCACTTTGCTTTTTTCTTCAAATCTACAACAAAAACAGGTCAACTAATACCTTCACGCTTAATGTCCAAAGAAACTCTTTACATCTTCATGCTTAATGTGATACTCAAAAGGTGATGTAGCAATTATTCTTACATCCAACTGCTTTATCCACTCTTCTGGCTTTTTTCAATTCAATACTCCTACCAACCTTAAATTGTCCCATACAAACATAAATCTTCTTTTAACATGTGCTTTTAAAATTTATATAAAAAAATTCATCAGAGTTTTGGTTTGTCTTTTATAGCACCTATTCAACTCTTATGTTAATTCATATACTTCACAAACTAACTATGTCCAATCCAAGGCCAGAGTTCAAAATCTCCACAATCCCAAAAATCAAATATTCTAAACAAAATACTAATCCTAATATTCCAGTAACTCCAAACAAGAAATATAAAGCAGACTTGAATCCTCAAAATCATGGATCCAAAAACCATGTGTCGTTTCGTTTGCAACACCTGATACCAACCCGATGTGTACTAGCATAGACAACTAAAACCGTACTAGCTAAAACCCACAACTACCCTCGATTATAAATCTGAAACAAAAACCAAGAAATGATAACAAACAAAAAAATCAAGGAAAATACAAGAAAACAAATCAAGAGCTTGCGATAGAAACTTAGATCTAGGGTTACGAGTACTTGGTTGTGATAGAGCTTTGAAGCAAAGAGAGTAAGCACACCCCCACAAAATCAAAGATGGTTAGTTTGTTGTTTAGGTAAGGTCGAGGATCAGAGGCCGGAGAGGACGTTGAATGGGTTCAAGTGAGATTGGTGAGAACAATGTTGGATGAGAATTAGATTGAGACCGAGAAAGAGCAAAAAAGATAAAGAAAACAAAAACAGAAAAGAAAAATGAAAAACAATGTGTTTTCATTTTTTTCCTAAACTTTTAAAAATGTTTTTGAAAAAGAAAAAAATGATAAAGGTAAACATTTATCAAACATGTTTTCATTTTTGGTTTTAAAAAAAAATCAAAAACAAAATCAGTAAACCAAACACCACTATGTTAACAAACATGCTCTTATTTATTTATTTATTTATTTATTATGGTCATTAGGAAAAAAAACTAAATAGAGAATAATAACATTTTTTTTATAATGATAGATAATCATTAGCTCAAAAAGACCACATAGGCCATTACAAAAAGGTAAAGGCGTCAACTATCTCAGACCAAATACAAAAAGCAAGATAGTGGGTAAAGTCCCATATGGTAAACATGCAACAAAATAAGAAGAGTTATTTCGCAAAGCAGCTTTAGCAAATGTATCTACCACTTTGTTTTTAGCTTTAAAGGTCAATTAGATTGACCATCCCATAGCTAGAAATTGTTGACGCAAAAAGAGAATTTCCACCCTATAATCCCAGAACATTGGTTCCTCCATTGAATTGATTAAGTCAACTACAATTTTGGAATCACTCCTTCAGAAAATGCTATTCCAATTCTGTTGTCCAATAACTTCAACAGCCCAAATCAAGGCCTTCAATTCAGCCATAACAACATCCATTTTTCCTTCGACCCGGCAACAACTAAGATAGAATAGTCGAAGCAATCCCTAGCTATTAAAGCTAAAGCATTGTTCTCTCTTTTTATAGCAGCATCAAACATTTGCTAGTCTCTGAACCGCAGATTCTTCAACAGGGAGAACCAAACCAAGACACTCACTTACTGATTCTTCCCATTTAGCAATAACCTCGTTAATATTCACATGTCCAACAAACAAGGTTTTGTTTCTCAAAATCCATATTGAGTAGAAAAGAGTAATAATAATGAGAATTATTTCCTCCTTACCACATCTCCACTTATAAGGGCGTTTAAACAAGTATTAACCCAATCATGACAGTTATTATTTTTTTTTGCAAAAGCATCCAATTTTAACGACCATTTACAAGCAAACACAATTCTACAAGCAATCAGACATCTTTTGAACAAATGCATTAGTGTCTTTTTTTCCTCGCCCCACAAAAAACAACAAGTCTCTATATTTCCCAATCTAAGATTCAACAGCTGTCTTGTTGGAAGGGCATTGAAAGCAAGTTGCCACATGAAAACTTTGTTCCTCTCCAAAGCAATGGAATTCCAAATTTGCAACCACAACCCATAAGAAGAAGGATTGAAGCAATCTGACTTATCAACTAAATAGAAACTTTTAACAATAAATTTACATGACTTTGTTCCCATCCACATCAAATTTTCCTCAAAGTCAAAAAAATGGCCAATTAAGTTTGGACACATCTTCAATTGAAATAGGCATGCACAACTTATAAATTAGTTCCAAGTTCTAGTTCTTTGTGTCTTGGACCAGAAGTTCCCAAGCACAAGAGATATGAAGGTTCAAGTGCTCATGTTGATAATGGAGGACTTTTCCTTAAGCCCTGGTATCCAGGGATCCTTCTAGGGAATAATAGAAACCCATTGCTGAGACTAAAGCAGGCACATTTGAGAATTACTTCTTTCGTACTTAAAATACCATGCAACACAAGAGAGTCCTCAACTCTTTGTTCATAGCTGAAGAAAGAATTGTTCCTAAAATGTTTCGCTTTTAACAGTTTAACCCAAAGTTTATTTTCTCCTAAAGCAATCTTCCAGCCTGGCTTAGTAAGCATAGCTATATTTAGGGTTGGGCTCAGCCAGTTTCAGCCAATATTCTAGCCAGCTTCTCGTCGAACCGATAACATTGGTTTTGGTAAAGTGGCCAGCTAAAGCTAACCGAGCATCCTATATAACCGGCGTAAAACTGCACTGATAATAATTGGTTAGCATCAATTTTTGTCGATTAGTTAGATATGAGATTCAATGAAATGAATGAACTAAATACCAAACAACAAGATTTTTTTTAGAGAACTAACCAGAATTAACGAAGCCACAAATCAAAAATATATAGCCATACAAATAGAAACAATCGGTAAAGATGAATCATTGTAGACTTGCCGCCAAGATCAAGATTGAGGTAGCATCATCGTCAACGAAGAAGCCACGAGCTACGACCATGGCATGAGAGAGGGAGAAAGGGAAAGGGAAATGAAAATAAGATCTCGAATCCAAAACGTCTCAATCTTGGAGGTAAAGGCCATGGTGAAGAGGGAATGGTGGCGTCAAAAACAGAGGGAGAGATGTGCGGTAGCAGTGAAGGCCATGGTGAATGGCTGAATGCCATGGCGTGAGAGAGAGGGGGAAAAGGGTGAGGTTTCTTGAAGAGGAGAAGAAAATGAGAGTTAGGGTAATTTTCGGAAGTTTGATTGATAAGGTAATTTTGGAAAATGAAAAATAAAATGGGTGGCTCAAACTGAATTCTTCAGTTTTCTAAAAGTAAAAATCTAATACAACCGGCAAATTGAATATAACTAAACCAGACCAGTCCAATTCGGTCTAGTTGATTTTACTGATTTGGTCGGTTATTGTCCACTCCTAGCTGTATTGATATCTTTGAACTCTTTAAAGCCCAAACTCCTATAGCTTTTAGCTTGGCAAATCTCATCCCATTGTTTTAGGACCATAAACTTGCATTTTCTAGCCCCCCTCCAATAGAATCCTTGAGCCAATCTATCCAAGTCACCACAGATACTATCCGACAATCTGATGGTTAACATAGTATAAGCAGGGACTGCCTATATCTCTGTTTTAATGAGGATTACTCTTCTTGCTTTGGAAAGTAATTTGATCTGCCATCCTTCAAGCTTGGCTTGAATTCTGTCTTTGAGTTTATCAAATTATCTTCTTTTATTTCTTCCCATCATCAAATTGTTACCCAAATAAATTGCCCTTGAGCTAAGATCCTTAAAACCTAGATTCACTTTTATGTGTTTCTTCATTTGGAAAGGAATTTGATGAGAGGATAAAACCTGACACTTGTAATCTTTAGTAGCTTGTCCAGACCATAAGCAATATTGTTTCAACACTTTCTTCACTGCTTTAGCATTTTTTGAATTTGCCTTACAGAATATCATCAGATCATTTGCATAAAAACGATGGTTAATAGTGGTGCCCCATGACAGATTTAAATGCCATCAAGTTTTCCTTCATTTTTTTTTTCTTTTAAGACAAGTCTAGAGAGAATTTATGCTCCCAAAATCAAAAGAAAGGGTGATAGTGGGTCTCAATGCCAAAGACCTATATGAGGTTGGATGATCTCGTGCCTGCTTCCATTTAGAAGAAGATTATACTCCACTGAGCTGATACAAGAGAAGATCAATTTTTGAAACTCATGCAAAACCCCCAATTTTGCAGAAGCTTGCTAATAAAGCTCCACTCCAATCTATGATACACTTTTTTCATATCCATTTTAATTGCCATCAGGCCATTTTTGCTTATGTACTTTTTAACATTGTGAACAATGTCCTAGGCTAACACCAAATTTTCTTCAATCTTGCAACCAACCATAAATGCCTCATGATTCGGAGATATCAGTTGTGAGATAATGTGTCTGAGATGAGTTACAATGATCTTTCCAATAATCTTGTGATTGAAAGTGCATGGTTGATCACCGTAAAATGGCTGAAAGGCTGAGCCTTCTTTACTTTTGAATGAGTGTGATGAAAGTTCTATTGGTTCCTTTGCTTATGTTTCTTGTCTGAAAAACCTTTTGGACAAATTTGACCACTTGATTTTGTATAGTATTCCAATACTTTCTGAAAAATATTCTTGGGTAGCCATCAGGTCTAGTGCTTTCAGTGGGTGGAGACTCCAAACACTTTTCTTGATTTCATCAACCGAGGATATCTCCATCAACATATGATTCTCAGACTTTCTTATTCTTTCTCTAGTGATGGCATTGAAATTCTTAGGTAGCTTCGAAGAGCTAGTGATGTAAAGATTTTCAAATTCCATGATAAAGAAATCCCCAACCTGTTTATGATCTATGATCCATTGTCGTCCATGTTTTACTAACCCTATGAAATTTTGTATGCGTCTCACTACTTACTTGTGTGAAAAAACTTGGTTTTTTAACTCCATGCTTAAGCCAGGTTTCTCTCGACTTTTGTCAATGAATCTTTTCCAAATGACTATGTTTCTCTCTAAGGACACATTCCAGCTATTTTCTTCTGCTCCATTCATTGTTGTCCCCTTGTATACATCTATCTAGCTACAGTTGAGCAAAACCAAAGTCGGTTTGGTTCCACAATTTTAGCACTCTTGTTGTTGTTTGTAGCCTTCTATTGATGTTGTGAGCCTCCATACAGCTTAGGATTAGTATTCAAAGCTTGATCAATAACTCTAATGCTAGAATTATCTGTTGTCCAAGCTTCCAAGAATCTACAAGGTCAATTTAGCTATATGCTCATCTGCGTTGTCTTCAGAATGATGGGGCAATGATCGTACTAACTTGCTCGACATCGGCTTCATGGTAAAAATGAACAGACACCGGCTTCATGGTAAACATGTATTTAACTTTGAATGGCCATAGCCCTATATAAATGTTCTCTCATAAACGTATTACCCATGTGACCATTGCTCCAAGTGAAAGTCCTGCCCCTGAATCCGAGATTAGTTCCTGCCATTGAATGCATGAAGTCTTGTAGGTAGACTTTCTTTCCCCATATGGATCATCCCTTACTTCATTCAAGTCACCCATTATGATCCAAGGCTATGTCAAAGCCTCAATTTCCTTATCCATGTTTTATTTGAAAAGCCTTTTTTCTTTATAGAAAGGGGGCCCATGGCATCCACATATACTCCAGGTGCCTAAACCATCGCAACCCCTACCTCACAGTAAACTATACAATTAGATTTCCATAAGCACCGCATTGAAACATCTCATTCCACATCATCGCTAATCCTCTTGCATTTCCAATGCTCTCAACAACTTCACAGTTTAAGAATCCAAGCCGAGATTTCAGACTAAAACATAATCCATGCTGCTTTTAGTATCCATCAGGAAGATCCCATGGGGTTTATGTTTCCACACCAAATTATTTAATGCTCGAATAGTATATGGGTTGCAGTTGCAATTCCAACATGTGAAGGCCCGCCTCCTCGACCTTGGGAAAATCCTACCTATCAACTCCATGATTACCTCTCATTGTGTAGCGACTCAATTCTCCTCTTTGACCTGATCTAGTCAGTTTTTTTCATGACCCATGATTCCTTCCTACATTTCTGCTAACATTCCCCTCTATTGTGTAGCATAAGGTTAGGATTGAGGAATAATGGCCACTAACATAGCTTGATTCCTTCCCTTTAGCTCAAACTCTTACTAGTCAAAATGCTATTGCTTTGTGTTTTTTGCTTAGATTGTGATTTTCCCGACCTAGATTGTCCCGTGGAGAATGTCAACTCAGAATCTTCTGGCACTGAGATATTACTACCTGGACCTTTTGGGTCATTATCCTCTTCCAAATCTGAGATGATAAGGCCCGTTTCATTTTGCTAGTTGATCCAAGATGGTGCAGGCTTTTTGTCCCAATCCTTGCATATAAATCCACCTTCCAAAAAGGTGTTGTTCCTTTTTAGGCCCTTGATGGTGGATAGCCCCAGACCTATTAAAGCATGAAACTCTAGGTCCATGTCAACATAATATTTCCTTTCTTCAGCATTATAAGAAGCTATGGATTTAACCATATTTGCAGCCCATTGAGTATGACCATATGTACTGTTATGTTGTATGACCATATCCCTAAAATCACGCTCATTCACCAGCTTTTGTCCTTGTAGCGTTAGTATTAGGGATTCTACCTTCTGACATGTGTCCAAAACATTCAAATAGTCTTTTTATGATTGGCTTTTCATATTGTTAGTATGTTCTTTCTCTAGTTGAATTGATGCCAGCTTGGAGTTCAGGGTATTATCTAAGCGATCTGTCTTTGCTTCCAGTGCCCTCCCTTGATTATCCAGAGTTTCCTTCAGAGAAGCTCATTGAAAATCTACCACCTTGGGGTTGACTAAAAGTTTACTGCCATTCACCTCTTCCCTCAGCCATGGACTGTACATATTAGCTGTGACCTCATTCTTCGTCATAAATGTCATCGGTTTTTCAAATCGGCATCTTTTAGTGATGTGATCAAGCATTCCACATCGATAGCAGAAATTTGGCAGCTATTCAAACTTAAACTAAATCCATAAAGCACCTTCAGAATGGCGTTCATGGGAGAGACCTGGGGATATTGGGTTTCGCACCACCATATCCACTCTCACTCGCAGATATCGTTGTGCAATGACACATCTTTCTTTAATGGAGTTTATGTGAACTTTTCATATCTTCCCCGCAATTTGTTTTGTCATTCTTTCATGGAGAAGCATAGGTGGCAGACCCTGAATTTGAAGAATGAAAGTAGTAGTGTCGAAAGATATCTCATCCAGACCTTTGTTTGTATCCTACTCCTTTAAAACTAAATGTGCTCAATTAAAAGACCAAGGCCTGCTATTGAAAATTTTCTCCTTATCCTCCTTGCATCCAAAGAGAAACTTAAAAACATTTTCTTCAATTTTTTCTATCTGAACTGGTGATTGCACTCTCCAAGATTTTGTAATGATCCCTCCAAACTTGAACCTTCGAAACTGTCTAAGAGACAACAGTTTACTTAGAAGGACTTGGTCGATAGTAGCATTGACATACCCATATCTGGGTTCCAGAGATAAGCTACTAAGAGATGAATGTAAAGTTTTCATTTTTTCTAAGGGTTGTCCATGGGAGACCCAAGGAAGGAATAGGGCAAAAGAACAAGAGAAACAAGACAAACAAAGAGACGAATGAAAAAACCGAAAGGATAAAGCTAAGAGTCACAGAAGAGAAAATGAGGCATAAAGAATAGAGAGAAAAGACACAACAAAAGAAAAAGAAAGAGAAATTAATATAAGAAAAATGAGGAAAAGGGAAGACAAAATGTTTCAAAATAACCAAATAACAAAAGACATAGAAATAAAAAGCTGAAGACAGCAGAAAAGCTAAAAGAAAACCAAAGAACCATATGAGAAAAAAGAGCAAGTAGAATCGCATGCAAGAAGGATCAAAGAAGAAAAGCTACTATCTCACATAACAATTCATATGGCAGACCTTGTTATCGCAGAGAAAATAAAAATCTATCTCACTAAATAGATAATAATAAGATGAAATTATATAGTTGGCTAAACGAAATAAATTAAAATAAGAAATAGAATTGTATGTGTTATGGGGATTTCAGATGAAAACTAATGGGCTCAGATAAAGTCCACAAGAGATTATCAGGCCCTAAAGTAAATCCATTAGGCCTTGCCCAACACAAGGTGTAGGAAGGTCTCGTGTGGAGAGAGTAAGTCTACAGATGGAACCCACTCTCACATAGGAAAATCCCTATTTCCTCTACACTAACACGTGTCACCATCCAATGGAGTAGGATTTTACAACTTATAGTCTAGACCCTCCACTTGATGCATAAAAGAGTAAGTTGCCAAAAGGTAGGCCATTTCTTGGGAAATGACTCCAGCCCCCTTTTTCGTCCCATTTTATAATTTGATAGCTCATCTTTATCTTCCTCTTTATTTTTTTCCTTTATTTATCACTTAGATTGAACTACATTTTCTTATCTTTTTGGTCTTCTCGTCCCAATAAGCTAGGTCCTCAAATAGCTCATGGTGTTACACTTGGCGGACAAACTCAAATGCAATGGGGGTATCAAGCTCTTGAGCCAAGGAATCTCATGAACAAACCAACCTTTCATGCCTTTAGTTCAGGAGTAGAATAGATCACTTCACCCATTCCCGAGTGACATTTGCCAACTATCTTTCCCCCGAACTTCAAGATCCCGAACCTCGAGCGTTATGACAAAACGACTGACCCTAGAGAGCATTTAGAGGATTAATGAATCTTGCTGGAGTTTGAAGAGGATAAAGATGTGATTATGTGCAGAGCTTTCATATTGATGCTTGGAGGTATAGCAAGGACATGGTTCACTGGATTAAGGCTTTGGTTGATCGGGTCATTCAACCAACTAGAAGATGTCTTTGCAGCTCAATTCATAGGGACTCACCCGGTAAAGAAGCCACTCTCTCATATATCATTGATCGTACATAAGGGAAGCGAGTTTCTAAGAGCTTATGTTCAAAGATTCACTGAGGCAATCATGCATTAGAAAGCTGCACAAACAACCAAGCTATGCAAGCGAAGTAGAATTGATTGTGAGATGAGGACTTCATACGAATTGTAGCTAAAAAATTTCCACGAACGCTTTCAGAGATGTTAGTTGAAGCTCAAAAGCATATAACTATTGATGAGGTTATTGAATAAAAAAAGGAATCTTAATAGGAGAGGAAATGATGTAGCAGTAATATTCAAAACAAGCAAACTTCTAGAAATGACTAGAAAACAGATTCTAACTATCAAATCCAAAGAAAGCTTTCATTGACAAGCTAAAAAGCTTTAAGAAAATGTTTACAGCCAAGATGATTAAAAAACTAGCTACATCCAAAATGAATCTCAGCATTTAACCAAGACGAACAGCCACTACGACATTAGGTGTTGCGTTTTAAACAACGGAAACTAACTATAGACAAAATAACATAACTAACTTAAATGATTCGTTTAAGTAAACTTGGCACTAAAGAAATCTCTTCAAACTGTGCCGCTTAGTCCAACGGTCATCAAATTCAAATGTGAACAATGTCGTCGTCTTCCCCAGTTGGCTTCTTTGTGAATTTCCTCATCAATTCTTTCCGTTCCTCAGAGAAATCGTCCACGATTTCAGTCATGGCTGTTGGAGAAGCATTGGGTGGAATGTAAGGATACAAATCACAAATATTGAAAATAGGGGAAATGCGGAGATCATCAGGGAGATCCACCAGATATGCATTAGGCCCCAAGATTTTTAGAATTTGAAATGGGCCCAATTTTTTGTTATGCAATTTATTATAAGAACCCGTCAGAAACTGTTCGCGACATAAATAAACCAACACCAAATCACCAACTTGATAGGACTTGTCACGCTGATGATGATCTGCAGCAGTCTTATACTTAGCATTCGATGCTTCAATTTGAGCTTTGATAGCCTCATGTTGTTGAATATAATTTTTTGAGAAAGTTATAGCAGATTTGCTAAACTTCGAAGTGACAGAAATCAAATCCACAGTAAAATTAGGAACCTTGGTGTAAACGATAGAGAAAGGAGAACGACCTATAGTAAGATTAACCATATGGTTATAGGCAAATTCAGCTTGAGATAAGATAGAGTCCCATTATTTATGTTGATCATTAGCCAAAGCTCGTAACATGTTCCCCAGCATCCGATTGACAATTTCATTGTGTCCATCAGTCTGTGGATGATATGCAATGCTAAATTGAAGTATGGTGTCAAATTTGTGCCACAAGGTTTTCCAGAAATGATTAACAAAACACACATCACGATCGAAGGTGATAGATTTTGGAACACCATGCAAACGAACCACATCTCAAAAAAATAATTGGGCCACATAGCTGGCATCGGCCGCCTTTTTACATGGCAAGAAATGAGCCATTTTGGAAAATCTTGCCACAACAATCATAATAGAGTCCACTCGACGAGGAAACATACACATGCCAAGAACAAAATCCATTGAAAGGTCCTCCCAGATAGTGGAAGGGACTAGTAGAGGACTATAAAGACCTATATTCTGCACATGACCCTTGGCGACTTGGCAAACAAAACAGCGAGCCATATAGTTTGTAACATCACGCTTGATCTTAGGCCATAAAAACCTGTCAGTAACAAGTGCCATTGTCTTATCCTTACCAGTGTGAGTGGAAAGACCCCTCGAGTACAGATCATGCAGGATATATTCACGAAGGGAAACTTGAGGAATACACAGTTGATTGCTGTGGAACAAAAACCCATCATAGATATGATAATCAAACATGTGGTCATGGAGAGTGCATTTTTCCCAAATGTGAGCAAAATCAACATTCGTAAAATAAAGATCTTTTAAATGGTCAAATTCAGTAAGGTTGATTTTGAGGACTGAAAACAAAGAATGCTGTCGACTAAGAGCATCGGCCACCTTGTTAGCATGACCAGCCTTGTGCTGGAAGGAATAGTGGAATTTTTGCAAAAATTCAAGCCATTGTGCATGCAGACTGTTGAGTTTCTTCTGGGAATTCAAATACTTCAAAGGTTGGTGATCACTTTTGAGGATGAAATCCAGTTGAACTAAATAATGCTTCCAATGGCCAAATGTACGAATAACATGCTCATATGTAGTCCATTTTTGCTGAGCTTCACATAACTTTTTGCTAAAGAATTCAATAGGTCGACCTTCTTGCATTAAGACATCGCCAAAACCTGTTTTTGAAGCATCAATTTCAACTTTGAATGTCTTATCAAAATTTGGGAGAACTAGAACAGGGGCATGAATGAGCTTTTACTTATAGAAGAAAAACTTGTGGCTTAGGCATCAGTCCATTGGAACTGCCCTTTCTTTAGGCAATTAGTTAAAAGAGTTGCCAATTCACTGAAGCCTCGAATGAAACTCCTATAAAAGGTGGCCAAACCATGGAAACTTTGAAGTTTAGAGACATTCTGAGGGGTAGGCCACTGAATGATAGCCTGAATCTTCTTAGGGTCGGTGTGAATACCCTGCTTACTAACAATAAATCCCAGAAAAAGGAGCTGCTCAGTAAAGAACTCACACTTATGGATGCTAAGATAGAGTTTATTGTCCCTGAGAGTTTGAAAAACACACCTCAAATGCTCTAAGTGATCAGTTTTCTATTTACTATAGACTAAAATATCATTAAAGTAAACCACAACACAATGACCAATAAAGGGTTTAAGAATTTGATTCATCAAGCGCATGAACGTACTTGGTGCATTACAAAGACCGAAAGGCATCACCTGCCATTCAACTAACCCCTCTCGAGTTTTGAATGTTGACTTCCATTTGTCACCCGGGCACAACCGAATCTAGTGATAGCCACTCTTCAGATCCAGTTTGGAGAAGACTTGTGATCCCTCTAACTTATCCAACATGTCTCTTAATTGAGGAATGAGGAATCAATACTTGATTGTGATCTTGTTGATGGCTCTGCTGTCAACACACATACGCCATGTAGAATCTTTCTTTGGGATCAGCAAAGCAAGCACAGCACATGGGCTAAGGCTCACTGATACTAGTTGCTTTGCCAATAGGTCATCAACAATGCCTTGCAAAACCTCATGCTCTTTAGGACTCATAAGATAGTGGGGCAGGTTGGGTAAGGAGGCCCCATGTATGAAATTAATTTGGTGTTGAGTGTCACACATTGGAGGAAATTCTCAAGGAAGTTCCTCAGGGGAAAGGTCTTTAAACTCATCAATAAGTTGTTGGATTGAGACTAGGATGTTAGGGTGTTCAAGCTGACGGTCTTTCAGAACTATGGCAAGAAAAAGTTTGAAAGGAATAGCTGAGGTAGATTGGACAAGAGGAATATGATTGAGTTTAGGTTTAATAGATGAAATTGAGGGGGTTAGTGGACCAACGTTGTGAGATGCATGAGGTGAATTGGGAAGTAGTGTAGGTACACGAGGGTCAAAGGCAGTAAGGAGCAGAACAATTTTCTTTGAACCCCATTGCAAAGAGTAAGTATTTGCCTGACCATCATGGTGAGCTGACCTGTCATACTGCCAAGGCCGACCAATCAACACATGGCATGCATCCATGTCAGTAATGTCTAAAGTGACAAACTTCAGTGGTCTCATTACCCTTCTTAATCCATCAAATTTTATAAGGGTGAGGGTGTTTATCGGTGGGTAATTGCAGAGCCTTTACTAAAGCCCTAGACACCACATTCTCACAGCTACCATCATTAATAATGACCTCACAAACTTTGCCCTAAATAGTGCACCTAGTCCTGATGTCTCTGATTGGCTGCTTATGCCTTAGAGGAGAGCAACAGTTTTTGAAGAATGCAAAGAAGATTTTCACCATCATCTCTAGTAACTAGCTCAGTGTCAACTACTTCTTCATAATCGAATTCTTCATGTGTACTTTCAAATTCAGCATCAACATCTTGAATTTGCAAGACTCGTCTCTGCGGGCAATCACTAGACCTATGTCCCACCTCATTGCACTTAAAGCATTTAAGTGGAAAGGGCTTCACATAAGGGTTATTTGTTTTAAGGGATCATTGGTGATTTTCCATTGCTTGTAGTAGTTGGCTCCACAGGTGGTTTATGAAAATTGGTCCTCTGGGGTGGATAGGGCTGATGTTGTGGTTTGTCAGTATAACAATCTGACACAGATTTCCATTTGGTGGGAGGTCGAGAGTTAGACCTCTTGAATTGTTCCTCCACACAGTTAGCTAGGTTCATATAGCATCATTAAAATTCCAAATGGGGTTGAGCTCAAGTTTTTCTTGAATTGGACGAGACAAGCCGTAAACGAATCGTGCAACTTGTTGTCTCTATGTTTCTTGTAGATTATTCTGTGAGCTTAACTGAAAAAATTCCTCAAAATAATCATTGACAGTGCGACCACGCTGATGGTATTACTGGTACAAGATTTGGTCATAATCAGTGGGTAGGAACCGGGCCTTCAACAACTGTTTCATTTGATGCCAAGTATTTACCACGTTTTTCCCTTCTTTTTTTCTATTCAGTTGTAATTGTTCCCATCAAGTGGAGGCGCCGCCCATTAATTTATATGCCATGAGCTTAACCTGCTACATTTCAGATATATCCATATATTCCAGAAACAATTCCACACTTTGCAACCAATCCAAAAAATCCTCAATGTGCAAATGTCCATCAAACTAGGGAATATCAATTTTCGGCTTAAAATCACTCGTTCTAGCGTTTTGAGGATAACTGTTATAAGCTCCCGGAGGCCATTAAAGCTGGCCAAAAGTTTGATTAAATCAACACCGTGGATTGTCCATCAATGCAGCTTCAATTTCATTCAGATCTGGGAATTCAGATCTTTCAAAATTACTATGTAGATGCAGATTCTACTTTGGCAGTGCTGAAGGAGTTCAAGCTAACTCTTGAGTTCCAATGGTAGACACCGGTGGACTGTTACCCCATCCCATTTCAGGTCGAGACATTGATTGTCTAACCTCATTGGTAAGGGTATCCAATTTCTGTTCAATATTCCGGATGATCACCTAAAGGGTCTTCATGTTAAGATCTTCGTCATTAACATGACTACTACCTTCACCAAGCTTTGCCATGGTAGAACGCGGAAAAATCCTTACTCTGATACCAAACTGATGTAGCAGTAGTATTCAAAACAAGCAAACTCCCAGAAATGACTAGAAAACAGATTCTAACTATCAAATCCGAAGAAAGCTTTCATTGACAAGCTAAAAAGCTTTAAGAAAATGTTTACAGCCAAGATGATTAAAAAACTAGCTACATCCAAAATGAATCTCAGCATTTAACCAAGACGAACAGCCACAACGACATTAGGTGTTGCATTTTAAACAACGAAAACTAACTAAAGACAAAATAGCATAACTAACTTAAACGATTCGTTAAAGTAAACTTGGCACTAAAGAAATCCTTTCAAACTATGCCGCTTAGTCCAACGGTCATCAAATTCAAATGTGAACAGTGTCGTCGTCTTCCCCAGTTGGCTTCTTTGTGAATTTCCTCATCAGAAAGTCCAGTAAAAAACAAAGTCAAGAGGGATGAAAATAATACCAAAGGAGGTTCACAAAGTCTAATAAGTAAATTTGAAAGATACACACCTTTCAATGCTGCTCGCTCGGAGGTGCTGATAAAATTAAAGATCGCAATATCTTGAAAATGTCAAATCTGATATTGACCCGACCAAATGGAAAGAACCAAAATAAATATTGTCTATATCATATTGGTTTTGGGCATAACACCGATAATTGTTTTGAGTTTAAAAAAGAATATAAAGATCCCATTAGACAATGCCAGCTTAAAGAGTTTGTTTAAGTCTCGATGAATATAAGTTTCAGACTCACTTTGTTAAAAATCTCCTGAACTGAAGAAAGTGTCATATGAGCCTTCACTAAAGCAGCTCATACAAATGATTGAAAGATGAAGCATTTCAAGTTATATTATCAGTGGTGTAAATATTTTGAAGCATTACTTTTCTAATATTACTTTGACACTCTAGTTAGTACAATGTTTACTTTGAGAGTACATAGGACTAGGAAATAAATGAATACGATAGAAGTCATGTATGAAATGTTAATGGCAACATTATTTATAAAAGCTTTCATGGGCTTTGAATCAACGGGCTCATGTTTGTTAATAGGCCAAAGTTATTTCATTATTGGGATGAAATTATCTCATACAGTTAGCCCCTACTTTCTAAATTAAATATTTAAATCAAAAAGTAATATTTACATTTTAATATTTACATTTGTCTTGACATAGATTTTCTAAAATTTGAACTACACCTAGAATATGACTAGGCTGCCTATCTACCTTTTGTGAGATCAATTCAACCATAATTCATGGTTTTGGATATTTGATTTAAATAATTTCTTTAGGAACTTGAAGTACACCTAAAAGATTGTATTGAGTTAGGATTTTAAAAGATTTTAGAAATCCAAAGGTATTCAATTCATATTTTTTTGAAGTCTATTAAAATATTATTGTATTCAATTAGACTTTTATGGAATCTATATAAATATATAGATATTCAATCATAACTTTTGAAAAGTCTATAAAAGTCTTCTAGTATTTAAAAAGTTATTAACTTGGAAGGAGTTTATAAAATGATTGATTTCATTGGACTTTGGGATGCTAGGTATAAATATTGAAGGCTTTCACAAATCAACCTCCACTACAAAGATTTCCCTCACAACTCCAATGATTTCATGGGGACACATAAACATGTACGTATTTTTGAATGTTAGGCATACACAACTAACCATGATTTTCAATAAAGTTGTTGGTTTGTGCTTTCTAGCTCCTTTTTTATGTGTTTATATTCTCATTGATACTGATACCTTATATCCACCATGGTCGCATCATAAAAAGAAAACTCCTTGTTATTCTTAGTTGTTTTTTTTCCTACTTTAAGCATAAAAAATTATCTTCTTCCTTTTACATGTAAGTGGAAAGAGATAGTGACATACTGGAGTTGGTCGAAGCTGCTTAGTTTTAGGATACAAAATGCACATATTATACCATATTATATGTATAGTTATATATATATATATATATATATATATATATATATATTCAAGCCCACATACTGAAAGGGAAAAAACAATATGCAAATGCAATCTAGGTTAATGTAGTTTTGAACAAGATAGTTGAAAAGACCTTAAAGTTTTTCTCTTTCTTGCTTGCATGATTCACAGTTATGATATGTCAGGTTTTGTTTAAGCTTATTGAAACATGTAAAATAATTGAACATGCCATAATGGACATTAATATAAGGCCCCGAAACTTGGTTGGGTGATGCATGGATAACATGATATTGACTTGTAGGCTGCTAGTTAGCAAGCAACGGCCGACTTGCATTTCTGAGTCTTGTTTTTTGAACTTCATTAATTCATCTACTTGGGCTAAGTTTTGTTATTGGCTCTTTAGTTCTTTAACTTAAGTTGCTTTTTTGCATTAGCCTAAAACAACAAAGGTTCTAATATTTTACACAAAGTAAAAACTGTAACATGTAACATCTTCTGCTAAATGTTGTTTTCAGAATGCTTGTGCATTCTCATTATAATGAGGACTTCATGATTTATTAATAATCTTATTTGTTATATCTTTAAACTACAACTAATTTGGTAACTTGTAAGATTTTGACTCTCTTCAATTAGGTCAGTTTGTTTGCTTGCATTTTTAAGACAACTTTTTTTCGGTAATGAGAACTTGCACTTTCATTTTCCATTCAGGATTTTGGCAAATTAGTAGTTTGCTCCTCGCTCAAAAGAAAGGAAGGCTTGTTACATATCAGAACTAAAGAAAAAATTTCAAACACTTCAAACAGAAGCAACACCCTATCCTGCATAGCTAACACTTTTCTAGGTTCTTACATAAAACCCAACTAGATTGCTCTATTCTTTGTGTTGGTGTCTTAGTTATGAATTTGTATAGTTCCTTTACTATGACACATTTATTGTGGTATTTTCTTAGCCCTTTTCAGGGACTAATTTCTTGAGTGATTACCTATTTTAGTTTTACAGATGATCTAACTTTGCTAAATAAACTTTGGTGGGTTTTGCGTATCAATATAAAATGTTTTCTCCTTTTATATTGTGATTGTAGCAAAAGATTAAATTGTCAGCTATGTTCTTGGTTAGTTTATAGACAACTTTAGACAAAAAAAAATGTAAATATAAATTAAAAATGATTTTTGATTAATATAAGGGAAAATTTTATCTAGACCCGCTGATATTTACCCATATTTCATCATAAACTCTGTAGTTTGAAATATTTCACATATACCCCATGCTGATACCAAAATTTTGTTAAATTTAACTGTGTAAGGACATAATAGTAATTGAACAATCTTTAAAATATAAAAAGGAAAAATTTTATCTAGACCCTTTCATGTTTACTCTTATTTAACCATAAATTTTGTGGTTTGAAATATTTCACATATACCCCTGCTGTTACCAAGATTCTATTAAATTTAACTGCATAAGGACAAAATAGTAAATAAACAATCTTTAAAATACTAAAAAATTAAAATTTTTATCTTATTCCATTGGAATTGTGTAATGATAATAAAATATAAAAATAAAAGTGTTTTATTTATTTATTTTATAAATTAAAAGTTTTTTTTTCCTATTTTGATTATAATATTTTGAAGATTATAATTATTGGAAAAATATCATAGATGTAGCTAGGACTAGGTGGAATAAGAAGCTATCTCTTTCTTCTTCATCATCATTTTTACTGATTTTCTTCTTCTTCATTAGTCCTCTCTGTTTTTTTCTTCTTTTTTTTTTTTATTCTTCTTCTCTAATTTAGGTCCTCTTCTAATTTTGTTTTTCCTTCTTATGGGTTCTTTGCATGAAGCTTCCATAGGCGACTTGCTTCCACCTTTGGCAATGGATGCCACGACTTCATTGAAGATTTTATTAGTGGATTTATTTCTCTAGGAGGTTGGAATGCGAAAATCTAAAAGGCTTTTAGCAAAATATATTTTGCTTGATTTGGTGGGTAAATGTATAATATAAGTAGCTATAGTGGCGTCCTTGATTTAGTTGAAAGTATAGGATAACAGCTTTGAGATGAAATATAACAAGAATAATTTGCAAATTTTGGAGTTTTTAAGACTGAAATTTGATCTTGGTATTTAAATATCATGATCTTTGTTTGGTGGGTAATTGTTATTTTGGAATATAGCGAAGACAAATGAGGTGGGTTTATGAGTTGGGGTTTGAAATGATGAATGAAGGCCAAGGTTAGAAGGTGGAGCTCGGTGCTCGGCGACTTTGGTTAGAAGAAGAAGAAAAAAATTAATTTGTTAATTTTAAAAATCCGAAGGTGTTTAAGACTTTTTATACTGTTAGCAAGGAAAAAAGAGTATTACGTATCAAAATTTTGGTAATGGCATGGGATGTAGGTGAAATCTTTCAAACCACAGAACTTATGGTGAAATAAGGATAAACATCAAGGGGTCTGGATGAAATTTTCTAAAAAATTTAATTGCAATTTGTTAATTTTAAAAAATTTGACGGTATTGAGAACTTTTTAAACCGCCAGCTAGGAGAGAGAGTATTAGGTAATGAAATTTTTGTAATGTCAGGAAGTATATGCGAAATGTTTCAAACCATAAGATTTATGGTCAAGTAGGAGTAAACATTAAAGGATTTGGATGAAATTTTACCTTAATATATCAAAGCATTCTAATGCTTTTTGGATAACATCATATTCAGTTTCAATATTTCTAATATACTATTGATAGTTTTCAGTTAATTTATTATTTTTATATGCTTTAATTATTATAATAAATTTGGTAATTAACTATGATATTTGGGAAAGTATAGCACTAAAATAGTTATATATATATATATATATATTTGTATTTATGATATATATATTATAAGTAAATTTATGATATATTAATATATTGATAGTAATTAGTAGACACTCATTATTTACAATGAGAGATTCACAAGAAAAATGTAAAATTACATATAACACATAGACCTTGCAAGAGAGTAATATGTTATTAGAATTAATGATTGATGCTGCCAATCATGGATGGCGTGACGATAACGGTGAGTTCAACAAACTAACTATAGATAGCAAGATACTTCTTAAATTTAATGAAGCACTTGGGTGTAATAAAAATTATACACAGTACTATAGCCGCTTGAAATGGTTTAAAGCGCATTATCAAACATTTTCTAAATTGACGCAAAGTAACTCTGGTTTTGAATCGGATGTAGCCACATAGATTAACTGCGACAGATGAAACATGGAACAATTACTTTAAGGTGAAATTCAATTTTTATAAGAATATGTTTTATATTATAACTTGTATATTTTTTTGTAGTTTTATATGTTAACAAAATGTTATATGTGTCTTTTTTTATTTTTTTTATTTTTATATTTGTCAATATCATCCAAATCAAAATACTTTTGCACAAACACTTTTGCTGACTTTAAGGATTGAAAATTGTAGCTGAAAATGCATTTACCATTGAAAAATACTCTATTGGATATTTAGGAAATGATACCGATACAAGAATTTACTGGTGAGAAGAAAGTAAACTTATTAGGATAGATGATTTCTTATACGATAGAATAATAAAGCATATGTGCAAACTCAATTTGATCTATCATACTAAGCAGTCTCACCTAAATATAATGAATCACTAGTGTCAGAGTTTGATCCAAATTTAGAAGTTCCCACAAAGAACATTGCTTGAAAAAAAAAAAAAAAAAAAAAAAAAAAAAAAAAAAAAAAAACTAGAATTGAGTGTGAATGACTGAACCTGTTCTGGAAATTCCTCCAGATTCCTAAGAAAAGCCTCGCATGAGGACCGTCGGATTCCTCCCGAGACAACCAACAAAATCTTCCTTTGAAAAATGTTTAATATATAAGTAATTAATAAGTAAAATATAATTTATAAAATTAAAACATGCATCGCTTCGATAGATTGATAGGTCATATAGTACTATTAAATTACTTCAGAAGGTAAGTTGAATGTCAGAGCTGCTAAGTGATATCATTATAAATTAATACAATCAATTTTAAGAATAATAAAATTAGCAGAATCTATTACATAATCAAGAAAATAGCAGCAAAAGTCAAGTATGGATACAATGCCAATGGTAATTCTCGATGACCAACAGCTAGAACCTAAGAGAATAAAGTGAAAAAATGCAAAACATGAAATACAAATATCTTAATGAGTACTCCTAAATAGCTATATTATAGATGTCCAGTAAGTAAAAATTTTTACGCTCAAAACCTCACATTATTCTTTGAAAATTTTCCCGTTTTGAAAAATGTTTTCACAAAACTTTTTTCTAAAAATCGTTAAATCATTCAAACACAATTTAAGGGCAAAAATATAAATTAATACATTTACTCATATCAATATCTAAACCCGTAAAAGAAATTTCATAAAACATTTAATTTCATTTTGATGAAAAAAATTCCTCGTTAAAATATTAATTCAATGGGCCACAACCCATAAAATCAAAACCAATTAAAAACTAGAAATCATCAATCATATATCAAAATTGATATCCCACTCTAGTATCAGGACATGTGGTCATCAACGTCCTAATGGCGTCTTAGACAGGCAGAGGGGACTATAACTCGTCACGACAAACTAGTATTCCAAAAACGTCATGGCAGAATCTTCATTATCTCTACACACGTGACCATAGTAGAGGATGACATAATATCATACGAGATGCAGTCATTCTCTCAATCAATATAAAAATATTGTGCAGTATTCATCAAAACCATCTCTGAAATCATCTATCATCGGATGTCATCAATTCTCAATTTTTTTTTAATCATGATAAATTCAAAAGTTTTCCAAAATCTCATATTTTGTTTCAGATGTACTCAACTTGCTCTGACATAGAGAATGACTGCATTTCGTAACTTCGAAAGTTCATGATCTTGTCTGAACCTTCCGTACGGAAGGGCTTGTCATGGCATAGTTTGGTAGTGTGTAACTATGCTCAGACTTTTGTGATGTTTGGCTTGGATAGGCATAGTGAAGCGTGTCTTGGAATTCTATAAGCTAGTCTCAGAATTTCATGTAACTTCGCTTAAATGGCCTACCCGATCTCATCTCAGACAAAAGAGTTCGATTTATTTAAACATACTAACGATCAAACAGACTGATGCACAATTTGACTTGGCGTGCATGCATATTGTGCCATCATGCATGCATGTGGCGAAATTGCCACACTTTAACAGGAAACCCATGAAATGCTGCTCTTGTAATGCTAAAGGAAGCGGCTTTGATTCCCAACTCAGTTCAGTTGTGAGATAACCAAATCAAGATTAGAAATTCAAGCAACGTTTCTTGTAAACCTTTTTGATTTAGAAGACATGCAAAAGAGAGCTTGAATATTGATTAACAGTCAACAATAATGATTCTATTGAGTTTTGTAAACATAGTGAATCGCATACTTTAGCATACAACAAAAATTCAAGTCAACATCTCATCCATATGGTCACAGTTGTATACGTCAAAACGATGGATCTAAGTTTATTCTATAATAAGCTTTGTAAGTAAGAGGCAATTCAGAGAATTGCAGAAAACATCCCTCTGACCAAGTTTAGTGCTTCCATCCCATTGAGTGACCATCTTCCATATATGGCTCCAAAATTCCAATTAACTGAAATAAATAAATGGAGTCTTTCTTACATATTTGCTTAGGCAAAGGTCAGTATGGACGAAAAAAAATTAGTCATTAAGAGAGAGAGAGAGGAAACAAATAAATAAATAAACACTATAAAAAGGCGATGCTATTTTAGTCAAGATTTTGACACACTTCCAGCTTCCCAATATACCAAGAAAAATATTCATTCACCCTTTGTGAAAAAAACTCTTAACTTTTAAAATATAATATCATACCTATTTACTAGCAAATGCATCATACCTATTTACACGAAAATGACATTACTTTTGTATCTCAGACACAAAACAACACAAATATAATAGGGAAATGCAGTCAGTTCCGAGACCAAGAGAGCCAACAAAATTCTATTATTATATAAAAAAAATAGAAAATAAAAAATATAAATACGATACTCTAATTTTAGGAATATTATGCACAGGGCATATATTATTTACAATAGCTACAAACAAAAGCAGCAATTAAACAGTTATTGATTTTAAAGTGTTAAAGCAACAACAAAATGGAGGCTTAATGTAGCACATACAAGAAGAACTAGTCTTAGTGTAACAAGCCAACCTAGTGTCTCAGTTACAATGCCAGCGCAGTTACAACCAATTTCTGTCACTGTCTATGCCTCCTCGATGACAAATTTGTGTTGTAACTAAGGCTTTGTTTTATTTCTTTTAGTGACTTGAAATATCTAGATCCGTATAATACAATAGCATCAGATTGAGTCATCTAATTAAACCCCTGTTGCCATCTTTGGTTGGGATATCGTCTTCTCATCCATATGCTTACATGATCCATTGCATTAACTTTCTAATAATCAGCAAATATGTTATACACATTGCTGGAGCTTGAATTGCCACTCTTCAGGATGTTTAGTGTTTACTATCCTTTGCTACTACAAGATCCTACAATTCATACTCAAAGGGAATCTCCCATTAGGATTGTAAAGATCACAAAACATTGTTGTTTAGTAATTTTTTTTCAATTTATTAGCATTTTTTTTTCAAATATCAAGAATTGTTATTGCAGTTTTAATCAACGACTTATGAATTAATATCTTTAACTTTGTTATTTTTTTATTCATGTTGTCACTTTGTTGTTGCTTTCACTACAGCTGTTTTGTAAATAGCCAACATATATCAATACAATATCAAATAAGATGCTCTCTTGTATATTGTAATTATACAAAATTCAACTGGATTTGTCTTCTACTCATCCTTAACATACTTTTGAGCATATCTACTTTTAATATATTTGTATATATATTTGCCAATAATATATATACATGGTTGAATTAGTAAATAATTTCAATTTTGTTTCAAATAGAAGTCTGTAGTTGACCTAGTAGAAGTTTGTAGTTTCAATTAGACATTGGCTTCAAATACATCATAATATATATTTTAATTTTTTGCTGAAAATCATCATTTTATTTATACACTTTAGGCAAGCTTTTACTTGAGAAACAAAACATAAATCCAAAAAAAAATTAGAAAATTAAAAAAAATTAAAAAAAGTATATCCCATACGCGAACCCGGCTTGAAAACAAACTGGTATCACTCACCCATTCCAAACCCATTTATCATATCTCAAACCTGCCCCAAACAGGGCGGGTACCCGCAGTTTAATTGCCATTCTCACCCATAAAGAAGCCCAAAACTTACTGCCATCCCCGTTTCACCACCCACGAAAACAGTAAAAAAATGCCCCATAAAATCTCAATTTCTTCGATCAACAAATACCAGAATATAGCAGCCATATTGCAGTCTAGGATTAAGGGATCAATGAACTTCCTATCCTACACATCACGCACAAATATGGTGACACGCAGGCATATGGACGTCTTACGCATAACATATTGCAAATATTAAGCTTAACATGCACAAGAATCCATTAGAACATATGAAACTAAACAAAAATTGAAACTACTAGCTTTTCCAAAGAAAATGAGAAGGTTTAAAAGCAAGTGGAAGCAGTCCATTAGAACATATGAAATGAAAGGGAAACCTATTTCTAAAGCCCAAAATTTGATTGGGCATGATCTAGGTGATGATGGGTAGTGTTATGTTGGGTCTAAGAATAATTTGCTACAACAGCATCTACTTGGTCTACCAAGAGTCTCGAGTTTATCCCTTAATGTTAAGTTTATCCATTCAACTTAGTATTAATGAATGAATCTATCTAAATTCATGTACATTAACCACATTTAACTGGGTAGTAAGACAATATCCAGGTCCATTATGCATCTCTTGCATACATCATACATGTATCACATATAATACCAAGGTTCATTTTGTATGTTTTGGTATATGTACCACATTTACTATGTGTTTTCAAGTACATGTTCTTAAATTTCTACATGAAGAGAATATCAATGGTAATTAAGATATGCAGATTCTACTCAAATTATTGATACAAGTTGTTTTCAGGTTTTGTGAGATGCAAACAAACTAAAACTTTAAAGTGATGTTCCTAGAAATCTACTTGTGTGATGCGAGTAATCTATCTATTATTTTTTCATTCTTGTTACTTTCCTAAATCTTGTTACTATCCTACATCATCAACCATGTGCCATTTTCATAATCCATCTTCAATCCTAATAGCTATAAACAAAATATGGGGCCAAACTTCAAATAATTCAAAGTACATATAACTTTGCTTATACACAAGGCTAGGTTAAATATAATATGAAATCACATACACCTATCTTTAACACTCCTGTAAACGTCAAACACATACATTGAGAAGTCCCAGCTTGAAATAACTATCAAACATCCCCTTGCTCAAAGACTTAGTTAAGATATCGCCAGTTTGCAGTGGAATTATTACAATGCATAACCATAGGTTTATTAAGACATAATCGAAGCTCCTATAAAAGATTTCTTATCCACATAAGTTCATATGTGGTGTGAGCCATTGCCCTATATTCAGCTTTAGCACTCGACCTTGCTATAACATTTTGTTTCTTACTCTTCCACGTAACTAAGTTGCCACACAGAAAGAAGCAATGTCCAAGGTAGATCATCTATTTGCAATAGAATCCAAGAAATTAACACCAAAATAGCTTTCAACAACTAGTTCATTTGAAAATCCCATTTTGTATACAACCTCCAAACCTAGTACCTTTAAGATACCTGAGAATTCTGCATGCTGCATCCCAGTGAATTTACATGGGGGATTCCATAAACTAGCTAAATGCATTGACCTAAAAGGTACATGGCATCATAATAGTTTAGCATACTGGTTTTCCTACTGGACTTCAATATCGCTTATTATTATTATTATCAAACTTTGAGCTGTCTTTTACATCATTGTTAACATTCTGTTCCATAAAAGCATTTGCATACTTTGAAATCATTCTGTTCCACAATGCGAGATTTATCGAATAATATCAATAGAAAAAGAGGGGGAAAAAATAAAACGAAACAAAAAGGTATTTAAAAAATAAAATAAATAAAAAAAATAAAAAAAAAGCAGAACAGCTATAGGGACAGGAAACAGTGCAGAATAGGAGTTGCAAACACCAGACATTTACAGAAGAAATAGGGTAGTGGACAGTAGAAACCAGATCAGTCTATGACTACATGTTGTAGATCTAGGGATAGAAAAAATAAAAATAAACGTAGCAGAGGGACAAAACTCGTGAAAGGAGAGAGTTGCACAGCTAGGAGTCTTATGGGGAAAAAAACGTTCTGTAAAAAAAGTTATAAATTTGGGTAAATTGCAGCAGCCTTTTAGGGTTTAGACATAGCTGTAGAGGTTGTTAAGGCTGGCTGCAGATATTTGGGCACAATAGGATTGAGGTTCCCATTGTTGCTCTAAAACCATGTTAGAAAGCATAGAATGGGGCCAAACATGAAATAGTTACCATGAACTTGAATAATACATAAATATTAGCTTATATACAAGCCTAGGTCAATTAAATGTCTAAAACCCCAATCTTTATCACTAACAAATAAGGGTATTTGTAGCTTGCACCCTCAATTTTTCCTTCAATTCTTTTTTCTCCCTTTACCTTTCTTCTACTTCATCATACACTATTTTAGAATGGACACTAACCCAATGGATCCTTGTTTAAAATAATCTGATATGGATAGACTGTAATTTAGAAAGATGGGCTTGCCTAACTTCTTTCCTTATTTTTTATTTTATTTTATCATTTTTGACAAGGAATAAGAATCCAAACGTGGGCTGTGTTTGATTCATGCAATAGGTTTCAATGGAATGAGAATTCATTGTTCAATTGCTAACACAACCCATATATTTTAGAATAAGGTAGTGTGGCAATGATATTCCAATTCCTCCTTTCTATAATTATTCCTTCTTTAAAATACTACACATTTATTATATGATATCTAAGCAGCTAAAGAGAATAAAGTTTTTTTATAATTTTCCTACGGGATTAGATAATAATTGCATTAGGTTCCAAACAACTATGCACGTAATGTTGTTAACTTCGAGTCTTACCACCTCCATATTATACATAGCTGGACTCATTCTCTAACAGTTTAAACATTTGCAATTGATGGTAGCTTTGTATATTATCAAAATTATGTTGCCATAGCATTTCATTTAACTAATAGAATCTCCTATAAAAAAAATAAAAATAAAAGAGAGGGAGAAGAAAATAAATAAACATGTAAAAATACCTCGCTACCATCCTTGGACCATCGTGCACCATATCCATCAGCAACCCTTATTTCAAATACCTCACCATGTGGTGGAACAATATGTATATTTAACCAGCAGCAATTTGTCACCAAGTGAATGATGACACCTAAAGCAAGCTTATTCTTATTAGCAACTGAAGAGAACAAAGAGAAGCACATTAATATGGTCCGCTAACAAAATTCAAGATATAGCAAGAAAATACATGTCATTAAAAAAACTTATAATCATCCAACTAAATGAACTTGACTGAACTTGTTATTCAAATAATAAATAAATGAGCACAGTTTAATACAGAAATATAATAAAAGCTGTTGAAATCAATTTTGTGAGACACGTGAGGTACTATTTTGTTTACTTATTTTCTTGTTTATCTCTAATTTACACTGATAACTAAGAAGCTGCAAAGATCTCGTAATCTATAAAGATGATTGTTAGTTGTTACATATATATGAATCTAGATAAGCTCGTAAGTCATAACTTCCAGCCTCTTGAAAATAATTATATATTTGCAAAATATTTCAGTTACTAACAAGTTGGAATAATCACCGATGTCATATTGGTCAGAAAAATATCAAATATGCATCTTCACTCAGATTATAGAATATCATCAAATTTACTTGACTATTTTCAGAAACTATTCTTCCATCTACAGTTTCCATTTTTTCTATTATGTTTGAACAGCTACCCTCTACCCATGAAAAGTAGTTTATTTGACTCCTCTGATTCTCTGTGAATTACAACTTCTCTCTCTTTTTATTTTGGATATCATTTGACCAATTTTTTTTGGCTTTTTAATATATATATCTTCAAATTTTATTGGCCAAACACATCAATATATTTGTAAGACCTATTTACCTTCATTTTCCCAGATATATACGACCTAAAGATTGTTGCCAGGCTTGAGGAGGCCATGGCAGGCTCTTTTGGCTATATAATGATGTCTGTTATGTAGATTTGGTTGTGTTTGGCTGCTGGAATTGACCATTGGGTGTGGCAATTTATCTTCTACGCAGATTAGGGTATCTTGATTTTTGGACTCTGTAGCTGGATTTTGTTACTTCTGCAGAACTGAGTCTATTTTGGGAATGAATTTAGATTTTTGGGCACTAAATTTTTGTCTTTAGAGCATATTTAAGACTGTTTGGTTGCTGGTTTTAGGTTTTTTATTCTTTTTATGCTGTTTTCTGTTTTTCAGTTTAACATGAGAGACTGTTTTAAATTTTGAAATTAGGCCTTAAGATAAAACCTAACCCACTAAGGATGATGAATGCCTAGGACCTTCATTACTATAAAGAAATCGAATGGTGTTAATTGCTTCGATAGGGCACAAGCTATGCAAAGTTTTCTGCACGGGGACAAAATTGAAGTACTTGTTGGAAATTTCCTCAATGGGCAAAGTAATATGAGAATTCCATTATAATGGGATAGTCGTAGTTGGAAAATCTTATTGCTATTACAGTTGAATTGTGTCACTAATAAAACGTATTTTAGGATTCCCTTGTAGAATCACACTCACATCAAAGTAATGCATCCCCAATTTGTGAACTATATTTATGATAAACTTGTCACTGCTAAACAATTTAGAAAACTGTTATTTGAGTACTATAACACACCTGATATTTACTGAGGTCAACAAATCTATCTTTGACTTGACTGGAAGTAACAAAAACATCACTGGAAGGAATTTATTGGTGATTTCTTGTTATCTAGTTTAGAATCTTCTATTTATACCTTTAAAGATCAAATTTTGCTAGTGAGATCTTACAACCACTGCTACTGCTTATCCTCAGTTATAGAGATCATTTGCAGAGCAAAGCTCAATTCTAAAACCTATTGAGGCTTCTGTATATTAGTATTTGGCAGAATATGCCATGGTGATATAGTTCTCATGGTGGTTTTTTGTGGTGTTTGTGGAGGTCATCACTTTCGTGGCAGTCATTGTGGAGGTCATTCTATCAGACATAGTGACAAGTGCGAGCATAATCATGCTCCCAATCACACTGAACCTAACAACTAGGTGAAATAAGGCAATCCAAATTAGGTGCATCAGGTAACCGATGATATAACACTACCACTACATACCCGACTGCTACCTGTGAATGAAGGTAATAGCATGTCTAACCCAATCCTTGAACCCGCTTTAGCTTGGGTCATTGATTCTCTCATTTTCCACACTCTCTCAACACAAATATGTTACTGATCTTTCTGAGACTGCCTCTTGGGAGCTCAACCTACTGATTACAAAAATTTGTTAGTGATAAAGGTGAGGGGTATTAGACAAAAATATGACTTGTGCAATTGCATGGTTAGTCAATATGCAGAAGCTCCATGTCAAACTCATTTAAGGTTTTTGTCTTAATTTGCATTATTTGAAAATGAGATCATTTGCGCCTAGACTACTAGACTACTTTTCTATATTTGTTACTGGTTTAGAATAATAATTGAGGTGGTAATATCAATGCTAGATCCATATACTTGGAAGTATCTCAGTTGTGCTCATATCGCTTAACAAGATGTTATAGCTTCCATGACCTCACCAAGCATATAAGGTTGATTGCTTTGCCACTTTATTTGAGATTTAATAATGTGATAAGGAAAACAAATGCCAACCCTTATACTAGCTTTAGTGACCAATTAGGAGATATGCTTACAAAGCCATTCCCTCATAATACCTTCAATTTTTTGTTTCCAGCTGGGCATATTTAATCTTTACACTCCAGCTTTATTCTTTGCCATGCTAAATTATGTTAGAATAACCAAATAATGGTATTATTGTAATTTTGGTAATTTTTATTATATTAATTTTATAATTTTGATTATCATTAATTCTATGTTATATTACATTCTCTCATCTCTTAAATATTCTAAAATAGAATCATTCCTTCTCATCATATGTATTTTGATTTTCTTATCCTTTTTTCTCAATAAAAAACCCTTAAAAAAAAACTTGTAGTTTAATCAAAGAAAGGGCAACAATGTGGTTTCCAAACAATTTATTAGAAACAAAATTAAAATAAAATGAAATAAAATATGTGGGGAAAAAAACTGGTAAGATACAATCACTAGAAAATTCCTATCCCTTAAGGATTAGTAATATACCAAAAATAAAAAATAAACACGCGATCGTGCACACAAAAAACAAGGATCTTCAAGTTTATAGTAGTTATCATTGTGGTCTAATTAATTTAAGATTTCTAATAAGTTCCTACAATTAGCACTTGAGTTTAACCTCTCAAAAATAAATTTAAAATAATAAATAAACGATAAAGAAAAAGAAGATGGAGAGAAAATCACATGCAATGGACTATTGATAAAAATAATTTTTCAAAGGAACATTTACATTATTGATAATCTAATGTTACTAGCTGATAGCAATTTCTGCAAATAAAATTTTTGTATCGGCATGTCATTAACTCCATTATCAATATTTAAGTTTTTCTCACTTCTAACTATAGAAATCAATTATTTTAAATACTGTTGTGACACAAAGATCTTCAAGTATGGTAACTCTTTCAAACAGGTACCTACCACTTCCATCAAAAGCACCCCAAAATTTGTTGCTACTCCTATGGGCATGCTTTGCCAAGGCTCGAGCTCCATGAGTCAATGCATTGCTCGTTACCTTTTACCTCAAGCCA
This sequence comes from Ochetophila trinervis, assembly GCA_003254975.1. NCBI lineage: Eukaryota > Viridiplantae > Streptophyta > Magnoliopsida > Rosales > Rhamnaceae > Ochetophila > Ochetophila trinervis. The sequence continues at coordinate 68,209 of QANX01004215.1, read as the reverse complement.
GAAAGGATAAAATTCATAGTCAACAAAACTACAAAATTTCTCAATGAAATCGATATTAAAAAAAAAATACAAAAACAAAAACAAGAAACAAAACAGAATAACAAAAAACTAAATTAGAAATGAGTGAAGCTGATCTAAATTATTTTCTCTTGAAGCTGAGCTAGTATAAATTAGGTTGAGCAAGAACTTAATTGAGCTGAATCGAGTTCAAGCTCAGCCGAAAGATATCCAAAATAGATATGTAAACATTTTTACTTAATTAATTTCTAGAGCTTAACTGAGATTAAAACTTGAGCAAGCTCTAATTCAGCCATTGGATTTTTCCGAATTATGTTATATAATTACATATATTTCATTACATTAACAAGTTTAGTATGCATTGTCTCAAGCTCAATGTTGATTTTCTAATGAGCATACCAGAAGGCTCAAATCCAACATGGATATAAAGCAAGGTAGCTTGGCTTCGCACTCAACAGAATTAAGCGCAAACATTTGCAAACAGCTAGTATGTTTGCAATTAAGAGTAGAGACGCGAGGAAAACAAAAGTTTTAGCCTATAAAATAAACTATGTTTTAAAATAGGAAATTAAAAGAGGGAAAGATTCTTTGTTCATAAAGAAACAATAATTTATTTTTTCACAAAAGTAATTTTGGAACAATCAAAACAGGCTTCGTTCAAAGAACTTAGTAAATTGGCTTCAGTTCTGCTTGCTATTAGAATCGCTCCAATATGAGTTTCTAACTTTGCTCTACAAAAACATAACAGTTTATGATCTGGAAGAGATGATATATAGATTAGGCTCCTAATTTTTTCCTAAATCAGTAATTAGACAATTTGCAGTAAGCTTGTTTTTTAACTTCTAAACCTCCAATATAAGTCATGACGTCAATGGAGCTAAATCTGGCCATTACTTAATTTAGAAACCAGATCCAAGCTTTTTAAGTCATACCTGTTGAAGAGTTTTCAAAACCACCAAGGAAAGAAAATGTTTCATCTAGACTTGCAAACTTCAATATGGACTTCTAATCTACAAAGGACTACATCAGATTGAATGATTCCCCATCAATATATGTGTGTGTTAGTGTGTGTATAAGTTCTTGATCTACACTAGACAGCCACCAAACTTTTGTGGTTGTCTTTTGTGCTTGATTCACCATGCAATATTCTTATTCTTAGTAAATGCGTTGATCATATCACCATGGACAAGTTCTTGTTTTAAGATCATTTTAGGCATTAAGATAAGCAGTTCCAAAATGTCCCTTGACAAAGGAAAAAGAGTTTAATGTAAACTTGTAAAGTAACAGAGAGTTAATCTAGCCAACAAATTCAGTGACCATCTTACGTCTGGATTATATGGCAGCATAAATGATGACAAAAGGATTGATCTTGGGGGTGGAAGTGCATATTTGATTGTCCCTTTAGTACTTGTCAAACCAAGAAGACCTTGAAGACCCTCATAGTTTAATGCCTGATGAAACAATGAACCTGTCAGGACTTCTCCACATAATCAAAAGGTCCTATGTAACATTAGGCAGATTGTACATCACGACATTAGAGAAATATGTCCAATTGTGAATATGTGATTCATGAGTGTGTAAAACACATTTACAACTTAAGATGCATAAATACTAACAAGTAATAATGTGGTCATCACAATTCAAGAGGTTTTTTATGTTCAAGTTTAACATTTTAAGTGCATGGAACGGTCTTAGAAAGCAAACCTGCAACTAATGTTAAGCATTATCACTCATACCCAGAAGATATATGTAGAACACATAAGAAGATATGTCTGGTAACCATCGAATGGTAAAAAGAGAGAGCCACATAAAGTGATCAAATGTGAACACATAACATGGCATTTCCTTCAATTGTATAAATTTAGGTCCGCCCAACTAGGAAAGAAAATGCAAATAAAATGAGTTTCCTCAAAATTGCAAATTGGCATTCAGTTTCAGATCCAGCCTACAATGTAACATTTTTTAGACCAGAGCACCTGCCAGAAATACATTCCGGGTCCATCAAAACTCATAACTGATCCGAAATTATGTGAGACAAGGTGCCATGCAACAGATACTGATATTTTCAATACATAAATTCGCAATGACCATACATTCCAAACAATTTCCAAAGGTTGGTTAGTTTCTATCAATTTGAGGATCTGGAATATTTGATCGCAGCTCCTACCTTCAAACAAAATTCAAAAATCCAATTTCATAACAACTGAAACTGTTATTATTCCTGAACTTGGAACCATATATAGACTATGCTTAAGAATAATGCTTCAAATATTGCTACATGATTCCTACAAACTATATATAATCTTATATCATCTTGAAGACCAGATTCTACTTCATTCTACAGCTTTATTATTTAATTGCAGAATATAATTAGTACTTACACAAACTACATATTTCATCATTACTTCCCAAATACAATATTGGTAGTATTTAACACTGCCAGCATATGCCATTACTGGTAAGCACAATTATGTAAACATCTTTAATTCCCATTTATTCCTCAGTGCGAGTCTACACATATATGGTTGGGCACATGAATATTGTCAACAATGATTTATTGTAGGAGATTTATTATAAATATCAGTTTATATATTTATTTAATAGTTAAGTTTCTTGGTTGATAGGTCAGCTGTAACTGTAAAAGATATTTACAGCATTTGCATATAAAATTTCATAACTTACTTCCCCTAGTTTTGTTCTCTTTTTCCTTTCCTCTCCTTACTTCTCATGCTCTCTTTCCCAGGTTCTCCATCAAAATCCATGCACGATAAAGTATGTGTATGTGGTGGCTTGATATATAAAGTTGGTTCCACTTTGTAATAGTTTAAGCTTTTGGAAACAGAGGTAAGACATAATATCAGAGCTTAATTGTCTCACAGTTCTTGAGTTTATTTTTGTTAATCTTCCTGTGATGCAAATATTATGCTCACTTTATGTCCATTATTGGATAGATAAGTCCATAAGGGGGAATAATAAAGTATGCATAGTGTTTATACACATAGTTAGGTCCACTTCTTAAGAGCTTAAACAATTGGGGAAAAATAATGACTAAACAATGTACTCAACAAAGCAAAAAATTATACTCACAGAGAGCATGCTAGCCATAGAAATACAAGGCTGAAGAGCTGCTTTTGAAACGCTAATTGCAAGGACGCCATTTAACATTTCCTTCTCTTCAGCATAAAACTTTCTGTAGATTTGTACACCTGAAAGATGAAAGCCATTTGGTACAGAATAAATGTACAATCTCTTCATTCTTGTGTCAGTAATTAAAATTCATCACAAAAAGACCACATGGAAAGAATTTATCAGAAGAGAAGATCAAAAAAATAATAGAGAAATTTTAAGAAATAAATAAAAAATAAAAATGACTCCTGCAGACCACCAAGACCTGAAAACAAAGTTGCTTTAACATGTCCAAGTTCAAATAATTATAAAATTTATACTTGGGATGTGCTATACATTCCACCAAAACCTAATTATCATATTACACTAAAGGTCAAGAGAAAAGAAGAGGCACTGGTTCACTCTAGATTTCTTTCTTGTGTATTTCTCATCTCTTTGTAATTTTCAGTCTTATTACATGGGATTAGAAATATCTATGACAATACTTTATCAGCTCTTTCTTTGGTTCAGGATAGTTAAAACCTATATGCCTTTGGCAGTAAAACTGATTGGTTTAAGGGTCACAAAAATTTCACTGAAGGATGCTAAGGTGCAGCAAATGATAAATGAATTCTGAACCAGCAACACAGGCACTACATGCTGACAAAGCATAGTGCACTTAGGAACTGATTTTTGAAGAGTTTTCTTCTTTTCATGCTTCATGCACAATATTTTCTTTTCTAAGATGCACATTTTTTTTTTTTTTGATAAGAAACAAACTTTTCATTCATAGGAAATCAATACCAAAGGTAACGGATAAGAAATCCTCAAAAAAAAATATGAAAAAGTAACCATTAGAAAAAAACACAACAGTAACATTAAGACGATAATAAAGACTTAATAACACATCGAATACCCATGGCATCTTTCCAATTTAGAACAATCAAAGAAAAAGTGAAAGCATTGAAAGCTTAATCTATAGAGGCCCACAAAGCTGCTAAGCATTTACCTTTCTCAAAAAGATCTTCACTGTTCATTACTTTGTCTTCAAATATTCTATTGTTCCTTTCAACCACAACAAAGATAAAACAGCAGACTTCCACATTACCTTGGCCAAGTTATTAGAACCAAAACCAAGTGGTTTTTCCACCGCCAATGACCCACGAAATTTAGGAAATGACCAACAAAACCCAGCATCTTGTAACAATCTAATCCACAAACTTTTTGTAGCCTTACAGTGAAGAAATATATTATCTACAGTTTCTCCTTCCTCTTCACACAAAACACACCAGGATGGTGAGACAGCCCAGTATGGATTTTTCCTCTAAAGCACTTCACAGGTATTTAACTTTCTATGGAAAAACCAGACGAGCAAAGACTTTCACTCTGTAAGGAACACTTGGTTTCCAAATAAAGTCCAAAGGCTCAAATACCAAATTTTCACCACTATCTATGATAGCATGGGAATAAGATTTGCATGAAAAAACCCATTTTATTTTATTTTTGTCAGAAGATAAAGAAGTGGTACAAAATTTCCATAAAACCCTAACAAAGAATTCAGAATCTTCAATTCCCAGTCATTCAACTTTTTCTAAAAGAAAAATTCCAATTACTCACATGATTAGAGGACAAAAACAAACATCTGAAACATAAGCATTATGAGCATTAGACAATCTGAAGAATCTTGGAAAAGTTACAGCAAAACCTCGCCGAACATCTTCCCAAAAGCGTGTTGCCTCTTCCCACTTCCCACTTAATAAATCTAAAGAAAGAAACAAATCAATGAGATATATATTTACATGGAATTCTATAAGAACCTCTAGCGACTAAGTTTGATTCCCAGGCATTAGGATGTAAACCATAATTTTGAATTTTGTTCTAAAGGGAAATCTCCAAAGCCATTTTCGTAATAACGCAATATTTTTCTTTTTCAAATTTCCAATCTCAAGTCCACACCTAGCCTTAATTTTGATAACCAAATCCCAAGCTACTAAATAATCAACTTTCCCTCCCTCTTGGCCATCCCATAAAAACTGTCATCAATTTTTTAAAACTCTTAACAACTGATTTGGCATTCTAAAGATAGACATATATTATATAGGAATACTTTCCAAAAAATGAATATGAGTTAATCTACCTCCTCTTGATAAAAGAGCCTTGTTCCACCCGTCTAGCCTCCTGGACACATTTTCTATCACTGGATTCCAAAACTCCATAGAAAGAGGATTCCCACCCAAAGCAAGACCTAAGGATTCCCACCCAAAGGAAGACCTAAGTACTCTATAGGCCACTCCCCAACATCACACCCTAAACTCACAGCTATATCTTGTACTAGACTTGGATCCACATTAATACCTACACTATAATTTCCCATATTGATCATAAGTCCCAATCATGCACTTAAAAGACTTTAAAATAGCATCCACATTTTGAAAATTCTCCAAAGAATTTTTCAAAAAGAATAAAGTATCATCTGCCAACTGTAAATGAGACATTGAAATTTCCTCACTTCCTACTTTAAAACCTCAACAACATGATTCCTAACATCATTATCCATAATCCTACTAAGAACATCCACAAAAAGAGTAAACTGAGAAGGAGATAAAGGATTTCTTTCCTTAATCCTCTTGAAGCTTCAAACCTCCTTCTTGGCCTTCCTCCATTAATCATGATGGGAAAGGAAGCCGAACTAAGACAACCCCTCGTCCATTTTCTCCACCTAGACCCAAAAAACCCCATCTCACATTATCATAATCCTATTCAAAATCAATTTTAAAAACTAATCCTGGTATTTTTATTTGTATACTTCCCCACAACTTCATTGGCTATTAAAATCACATGATTCGCATCTAAAATCTGCCTACCTTTTACAAGCACATTGACTAGGTAGCTCCAAACAGGGGAATGAGGGTTCTTATTTGAGATTGTACTGCTTAACACTTCTTTAAGTCTATTGGCCAAAACTTTAGCAAGAATCTTTTAAAGACCAGTAACCAAACTAATGGGTCTAAGATCTCTCACCATTCTAGAATCAACTTTCTTTGGTATAAGGCCTAAAAAATATGATTAGTATTCCAATTCGCTACATCATTCTGAAACAATTTCTGCAAGAATATCACCCCTAATCATACTTAAATCCCAAAACTTTCCCTATTCCACTTTTTAATTTTTTTCCTTGACTTTTTATAATCTTCCCATAAACTTAAAACCTTTCCAACCCTCAATAAGTTGAAACTCAACACTTTTCACACTTCTATAAATTTAGGATGACTAAGCCACATATATTTTCAAAACTAAAAGACATTGATTGGACCCCATCTAACATGAGAAGTATAAAAATAAAAATAAGACAATGATTTGAACAAGATCCAACACTTGCTTCTTGACTAACTTCCTCAAACAATAAATTCCGACCATTGGAAACCAAAAATCTAGCAATCCTAGTACTCACCAAATTCTCCCTTTAATTAGACCAAGTAAATTGAGCATTAACCAAGGCTAAATCCTGTAGTTCACTATCTCTAATGAAATCATCAAAAACTTTCATACTTTTTGTACCTCTTGAATTAGGAATTGTCGAATAATAGGTTTTGGGGGTTAATACAGGATACCAAGGTTAAAGTCTCATATTGACCATAGAGCACCCTAGCATGGTATGTAAAGGTGGGCTTAAGATCCAAAAAGCAACTTGGCTTGCACTTTTGGAACAAGCTCAATAGGCCAGTGGTTCGTTAATTGTACCAGAGTCATTGCCAAGTCAAAATAGTCCATGGGCCAAGTGAGTGGACAGGCTACTATACTGTCTGACCAGAAAAGTGCATGCGGGTTCTGCAGGGATGCGGCCCAGCAAAGTGTGGTGGATTGTGGAACCCCAGCTTCGGGGAGTAGATTGTGGAACCCCAAAAGCGACTTAGCTTTCAATTTTGGAACAAGCTCAATAGGCCAATGAGCCGTTAATTGTATCAGTTATTGAGAGGTCAAAATAGTCTATGGGCCAAAGGAGTGGACAGGCTCCTGGACTGTCTGACCACAAATGTGCATGCGAGCCCAGCAGGATACAGCCCAGCAAAGCGTGGTGGATTGTGGAACCCTAGATTTGGGGAGTTAATCCACCAAACTAAAAGTCTCACATTGGCCCTAAATTATGCCCTAGCGTGATATATAAATGTGGGCTTAGGACCCCAAAAGCAACTTGGCTAACACTTTTGGAAGAGACCCAATAGGTCAGTAGGCCGTTACACAAAATATCCCATTACCAAATCTAAATAGATTAAAATCCCCCCCCCCCTCCCCCCCACACACACATTAACTAGGCCCAGAAATTGAGTTAAAACCAACCAGCTCTTCCCAAAAATTAACTCTTTCCCTATAGCAATTAGTCCCGTGGGGATGCGATCCAGCAAAAGGTGGTGGATTGTAGAACCCAGAGCTTGGGGAGTTAATCCAAGTAACCAAGGTTAAAATCCTTCATTGGTCATAACTACGCCCTAGTGTGGTATACAAAGGTGAGCTTAGGACCTTAAAAGCAACTTAACTAGCATTTTTGGGAGAAGCTCAATAGGTCAGTGGGCTGTAACAAAAATTTCACATGATCAAATCTAGTTACATTAAAATCACACCCACACACCAATTAGGCCCACAAATTGAGTTTAAACCAAAAAATAAACTTTTTCCCTATAGGATTTAGGACCCAACACAACCACCAAGAAAAAAATACAGGATTCAATTCCAATGGACACAAAGAAAGAACCTAGAAAACTGCTGCAAACTTTAATATTTCTATCATCCCAAATAATAATCACTCACACCACCCGATTCCCCAAGAGAAGGGAGAGCAACCCAACTTCTAAATCTAACCTTCCATACACTACAGATAATCTTCTCATTTAACGCTTCTTTTTTTGTTTCTTGAAGAATCACAATGTCTGGATTTGTGAGAGTTTCTTTTATTACACCTCTTTTTCTTGCAGACACCACTTCTCTAACATTCCAAGAAACCATCTTCATTTAAAACCTTCATTCCCCGACCCTAAACTAGACTTGGTAATTTCATCATAATTAACACCATAATGCAGATTTTTTTAATTCTCTAAACCCTTCTTTACTTTTTCCTTCATTTACACTTTTAGTTCTTCATTTAAGCTACTGCTTTCCCCTAGACCTGTTCATTATGATAGGGCAATTTACTAGACAAACAAACTTATTCTTCACATCTTTCAAGCCTGACATTGCCCCCAAGTTCCTATTGTTACTATTTTATCATCTTAAAACTATGTTTTAATCTTTAAACAATAGTTTCATCAAAAGTATGATCTGTGGCACGTAAATATTTGATTATTTCTCAAAGGCAAGGAGCTATCATGACAAGAAGCATAATTTCAAAAGCCAATATCAAAAACTATCAACTTGGTTGTATCTAAGATGATATAACTAATTTACAACCAGGAAAGTTATCCAAAAAAAAATAAAGCAAATACCATCTTCAACGGATTTTACTCCTGGGAGGATTTTTTCAATACCCTCTGTCTCCAACATATTAGAGAATGAAGGATACCAGCGGACACCCTGCAAATTCATTAAGCTGCAGGAGCAGAGCCATAAGCACATAGAGAAGTACAAACCAAGCACACATATATTGGCACCTGAACTTCAAACATAATACATTTGTTGAGGAGAAGCAAAGTTGCTGATCCAATTCTGCAACCAAAAAAGAAAAGGTGAAGATAATAAACAAACAAATAAATACACACATAAAAGAACCTGGTCCCAGAAGCAACCATTTAAAATTGGAAAATATATGACAGGATTAAAATTTAATCGTGTGGAAATCTAATCAAACTTATTCTGAATGACCAAACAACAAGCTCCATCCCATAGATCTAAGGAATTGGTTCAATAACTGATCAAAGCTGATTGAAATGCAAAATCGGGACCCATGAACTCATGTTTAGCATTCATTGACTTTAATTTGCATTCCCAATGAAATTGTAACTTCCAAATAATGTAGATGGCTCTAACACATTTTTATAGAAACAAACAAAAACAGTAAGATAAAGAAAAAAAAAAGTAAAAAAATTGCAGAAAGGAAGTACAGAAAAAGCAAAGAAAAGGCACTAACTAAAAAACAAAAAAAAATCAAACAAGGTTAAATATCCAATCAAGAAAAGGTGCATTGCTCCAACATTCACACAGCATTTAGTCATGGATTTTCTTCAATTTTCTTCTTTTTCAGATCATGTTTACCTAGAGCACATCTAGTCCACCTGGCTCACCATATTATTACACTTATCAAAAATCAAAATACAGATGATGTGTTTATCACATCATAATCCATGGACAATTTAATATCACGTTGAAAGTTACCCTGCCATAAATATATAATCTACTCGTTAATTCTATTAAATAACAATACACTTTAGGTCCATTCTTGGAATTTAAGCTGATTTAACCTATCATAATTAAAGTTCATTCAGCTACCACTTTCAAATATATAACAGACTATCTAAAATACGGGCTGAGCACCTGCCAGTTCAGGGAGGCAAGCTGATCAAGAGTTTTGACTTTGTTACCATAACATGTTTAACACTCTTACTAGGCAAATAATTTACCAATTCAAAAACCTCAATAACATTTTTATACTAACCAAGCATGGATAAGATTCTTGGTTGAAAAGTTGCTCTTTGCAACATCAGCAATAGACAAGTGAACTCAGTCCGCTTAAGGCCCCCATTTTGGACCTTTCCATTGCTTCATCATACCAAATTTCGAGTCTTACAAACGGAACATACTATACATGTATCATTGGCAATGAATTAAGTAATTTCATAAGACCAACAGTGCCCATGTCAAAAACCAAAATCAAAACAGTCCTTTCTATAGAGAATAAACTTCATAATAGCATAACAATGAAACTAAGGCCAAAACCTGGCCAAAAAACATACTTCTAAGTAATAACAGATTTATATATACAAGCTTTCTATCAACTGATTTAAAAGAAATTGGAATAGTCATACCTAGTGTATTTACCAACAGCACACCTTCCTTCAATTGTTTTCTTGCCATCTACATAATATCAAATTATTCATCAAATACTCTCATCAAATGCTCTTCAAATACAATTTAAAAGTGACAACTTAAGCAATGAGGAAGAAAAGATATTTAGTTGTAGTTATAACTTATATGAGAAATTTTTTAGTTCTGCTTTGCAAAAAAAAAAAATTGAGAGAGAGAGACTTTTTTGGTGCAAACAAAACTATACCTTTCAATTGTGAAAAGAATGGTTCTTGTACATCAAGTTCGAAGTCAACAGTCCTTAAAATCTGATCAGATGTAGCCGTTTGCATTAAACAATGAGACTGTTCTAATTAAAATATATAAGAACAATGTAGTAGAAAAAAACCATTAGGCATAATTTACATTGACTATTTCAGATGCCTTCTCTGAAATCAGTTTCTGCCATTCACTTTCTTTTTGCTTCAATGACTCTTCATCACTAATCAATGTCATTTTGTTATATGTTCTACGAAATGCTCCAGAAGTGATGGATTCAAGTAAAGCTAAAGCCAGACGCTTGTATAAAGGATACACTGGTACACCTTCAAAGGGTTCTGCAAAATGAGTACAAAAGGAAAAAAAAAAAAAAAAAAGAGTACAGCCATTCAATTTAACCAAATAGCCATCTAACTAAATGATAGAAAATCATGCTTTTCCGAATCTTCAATTTAAGTACCCAATTATACGCAGAAACATCTTACTCCTTATAATCATTTTTTTACAATCTAGTCCTTAATAATACTACACCCTGATCATACATTGCTAAAGAGCTCGCTATATCCAAAGAAAACAAATAATTGAAACGCACAAAGCATGTAAAACAACAAAACTTTAATTTCAGAGCTCTTGATAATAAGAAATTCAGTAGTTCAAATGAATAAGCGAAGATCGAATTCTAGGGTTTCATTGACATATGAAATTCAATAAATCAACAAAATACGGAAAAGGAAGCATTTCAAGAATGCTTTAATCGACATATGGAAAACTCAATAGTTCAATTAAAAATACCGTTTTCTCAGGAAATTTTCTCAGGAAACAGATGGAAAACAGAAGAGGATGATCACCTTTGAAGTGTGATGGTAAGGGGAAGAGGTCGGATGGTTCGGGTGTGAGGAGCAGTGAGCAGAAGTCCTTGGATAAGCGAAGATCGAATTCTAGGGTTTCATTGACATAAAACTGTAGAGTGGAGCTCAGAAGCTCTTCGATACAGTCTCTCAGGTCAACCGCAGACATTTATTCAATGTCGGTTTAGCTGCCTGCAAATCACGCTTATTGACCGCTGTAGCCTATACTAAGAAAGTAAGTTTTAGCTGTTCACCAAAAGAAAGTACGTTTTGGTTCTTGACAGAATGCCTTGGTCTCAGCCTGTTATCTTCCTTTAAACAAAAGAAAATGGATTGTTTTTTTTTTATGCAAACAGTGTTTTTCGCTCTCCTTGCTCTGCCTTTTTCTAAAGGTTTGATATGATATTTATAGGCAATTTGCTACATGCTAACATCAACCCTATCATAAGCCCATTAAATGATTGATTGCTTCATTAAATGCTTGTGACACATGTGTTTGAAATGTGCAGAATGTATTAAATTAGGTGGCACTCATGTGTGTAACTGACTTATGTACGAGTTGAGATGGCTATACGGGTCAATACTGAGAGGCTTGTCGAGGCAGCGACCGCTTAGGCACAAGTCTGCTGAAGGAGCCAACTTCTTCTTCTCCTGTTGGAAATAAAGGGAACTATTGCAAAATGGTTTTCGTGTCAACTCGGTTTTTGGGTTGAACTCGGTGGGCCCGTCAACTAAATTGCATTATTTTATCCACCTTTAATGCCCAAGTGCATTGTAGGCCTAGAATTAGGTCCTAAGCTGCGATTTTACGCATATTTTGCCCTTTATTTTTATTTCTTGAACATTTGTCATAAGATAAAAATCATTGATTGGGTCATCTGTCTTGTGCATATGAACCGTCGAACAAAACTTCATCATGAACTGATGGTGTAGCTTGATGGAAGTGCTCCTTGAGATGCCCGACTTGTGTGACTATGACCCTATGGTTAGTAAGGGAGGTTGTTTTATACACACTATAACCCAAGTTATGACGATATTAACCCTAGCCCATTTTTGTGGTTATAAAAGGTAATGGTTTTGCTGTTTTTTTGTTCACTCTTTTTGTTGAGGAATCATAGCAGGCTCTGAGTTCACATTTTGATCCTACTTTTTTTCACACCATGAGCGATAATAAAGATCCTAGCAAACACCCCAAGTTAGTTAACAGAGGCAAGGCAGTGGTAGAAGTTGAGAATGTGCCTCCACAACACTCTCCCTGCAAATATCTAGTTTTCAGAAACATGTTCTAGCTTGGAGCATGCTCGAGGGTTCCGATGAGTGATCATGCGGTTTCCTAATCAATTCCTCAGCTATAGAACCATTGGCCATCATCATTTGTTCTACTGCTAGCGCCCGCAATGGCTAACTATGTTTCCTTAAGAACTAACTTCTTTGTGGATGAGTACAGGGTTCCTAAGTATAGGGGATCTTGCTCTCCTATTGAAGAGTTAAATGAAGAGGAAGTCGTCATCGTTGCCATTTTTGACTACGATGATGACAACGATTGTGACTATAGCAACATTGGTTTAAAGAATGACTTTTCTAATCTTGCTAGTTGCATTACTGATAGCGAAGTAGACTCGAAGGATAGGATTTAGGCTTGGTTAGTCTATGCTAGGGAGAATGCATTCGCAGGTATTCAATTGTTTCATTGATTTCTGCCAAGTCCCTCTAGAGGCCCGACTATCACTGGATTGGGTAGAGTGGGTAGTACATTGAATATTTTGTATGTTTGTCCTATCATCGCAACATGTAATTTTCTCATACGATCAGGAGTCTAAAATGTACATATGGTTTGTCCTATATGATTATTTTGTAAAAATATCTTATAAATGGATAGTATATTTTTTGGATGCATGACCCTATGAGCACATTTCAATTTTTCCAACTTTTGCAAATCGATTAGAGGGTGTATCCCTGATTTGGGGTTTGTCCCCTAACCATAGGAGAATAAAAGACTCTTTATAAAGTTGTGGTGTCCTTCGGTCAGTGATAATAAATCTGAAATTCATGTGGTGAACCGTTGTCTTGGCTTCCTTGTTGAGTAAGCCAAATGACTTGTGGTCATTCTTATGGCCATGTCATACTTAAATGTGGGTCAATTAGAACATCATTGTTTGGCCTTTTTTTCTGGGTATTCAAATGAAGAGCTCATTGATTAGATGCATGTTCACTAAAAAGTCGTGCCCATTTATAGACGTGACATCAGTTGTAATTAATGGACATGTCTGTCTCAATGAATAGCCTACCATTCTTCCTCGAAGGATAATCCAGAACCAACCTGAATGGACGCATTTGTTCCTCTTCAATCTAGCAAGTTTTGTGGGTTAGTGGCTGAAGTAAACCTTCCTGTATAACCTGACCATTCCTTTTAATTAGATTCTGCACGTGACCATTGGTGTCCCTAAAAACAATTTTTACCAATATGTATCCTATTTGACACTCCGTTATGTTTTTTGTTTTGTTTTATATTTTCACCTATTTTTGAATTTTCTTCAATAGGTCAAAAATATATTCGTCCATTTTGGTAAGATTTTCCTGTTTGAATGATCTTCAATAGGTCAAAAAACATTTTTGCCCATTTTGGAAAGAATATAGCCCATGTACCGGACAGGGATAACCATGGTCCGTTAAAGCTAAATGAATTGCACTATTGAGAAGATCCCAAATTTGTAATTGGCCATGAGTTGAATCATATAATAGACTCATTCATAGAAAAAACAATGATTAACTAGAATAGTTTGTAAAACCTATAAAACCCGCATTTGTAAGCAATTTTTATTTTTGAAGGAAAGAAAACCAACATATTAATATCTTTATATTTTGAAACAATAGGCTTCGAAGAGTGAAGAGTAATAGTTCTTATTTTCAAAAGGGGAGAACTTTCTGTAAAGATTTTGCATTTGGCTCCATTATAGCTGTTTGAGGGGACTCGTGAAATCAAGTCATTTCTTAGGCTTCACCGGATGGGATCTTGTGTGGAATCGCTAGTTTATGGGATTACAGCTTTCAGCTTTCCGAGTAGGATCTTGTACATATGGTTGTATAGATTTGCTCTTTGTCTGTGGGATTACATAAGAAAACTTGAATAAGTTTTTTATTGGGAGAGAACCTTTACGAGGGTTTCTTGTGAGGAAAACTCTGGGTTTTGGCCTCTAGGCTCTATGAGGGAAATAGTAAATTTCGACCTTATTTAGAAACCTCAAAGGGATCTATAAGCTTTGATCGTTCTTAAAAGTAAATAGGCGGCAGTCAATGTTAAAGCTCCTAAGATTGTTTTGATCAATTGGTTTGCCCCTAAGCTTGGTTGGATTAAGTTCAATTCGGATGGTGTGGCTTTAGGATCTTCTGGTAAGGCAGGCTATGGTGGCATTTCCTGAAACTTCTTGTGGTTTTGTCAAGAGTTGTTTTGCTACACCTCTTAGTATAGTTTCTTCTTTATAGGCTGAGTTGTTGGGTGTTATTCATGGTCTAACTATTGCCAAATGTTTTTGTTAGGATAGCATCTGGTTGGAAAGTGACTCAATGTTGGCGGTGCACTACTTACATAACCGGGTTTTAGAGGTTCCTTGGAGTATTTCGGTCTTATAGGGATGATGTATTGATTTTATCAGCTCCATTAACTTTCATGTTTCCCACATTTTTTGAGAAGGAAATGTTATTGCTTATAAATTGTCAAAATTGGCTTTACAACTTGTTTCTAAACAATGGATGTCAAATCTCCCTATTAATTGTATCCAGGCTCATGTTAATGATATTTAGGGCGATTCTTCTTTTTGATTTTTTCCTATCCTTGTGGGCATTTATTTCTTTTTTTCCTTTCTTGTTACTTTATTTTCTCTTTTTAATATAAGTTTTTCCTTCTCGGATTATTATCATTATTATTATAATTATTATCATTACTATTATAATTATTATCATTATTGTTATTATTATTATTATTATCTTAATTTTCATTATCATTCATCTATTTTTATGCCATATTTTATGTTGGATTTTTGTTAGTTTTGAGTTAATTTTTAATGAAAAATACTAAATTGATGTGTTTTTTTATTTTTAGAGAAAGAAGAATAAATACTGGAAATTGCTGTATTTTCTGTTCAATCTTTACTGAATAAATCATATATGAAGTTACACATGAAATTTATGTTCAATTCTAGTTTCTAATGATTCATGACTCATCAATGTTTAATTATACAGAGTTTCATTGCAATTGGATTGGCTAATCTGTATCAGTTTGATTTTAAAGATGATCATTTTTAGCAGTTGCAACGGACTTACAACTCTATGGAAAAAATTGACATTTGAATGTCTTCCCAGTGTCTAATCAAGATATGCTTGGAAAGCTAAAACACATAACTAATTTTGGAATCAATGAATGTTGAGTTCATTTAGTCATCCAAAGTGTACTTAGAATCTGCCTGACGAACATTGAAGATATAAAGTGATGCGGGCATCATAGAGTCATATTCTAGCATTTGAGCAAAAGATGATGACATCATCTTACCTAGTAAACCAGTGATGCGTTCTCGAGTTAAAAAGATCAAAGAGATAATGCTTGAATTTGTGAAGAGAATTATGGATAAAGATCTATTCAAGTTTCCAAATGACTTGAACACTTTTCCAAGGCCTAATGATTATTTAAGCATGATGTCCAAGCAAGGGATAAAGGTGGTAATGATACTTGGGAGTTGCGGATAAGAAACGACGTCATTTTAAAAAAAAAAATCTTATAATGGCAGTTTCGTAATTTTAGCTATTTTTGGATTATAATGGCAGTTTCGTAATTTAGCTATTTTCATATTATAATGGCAGTTTTGTAATATTTGCTATTTTCGTTTTTAGGGTTAGTTTTCAGCCTTAGGATTACTTTCTTAATATTTAATGGTTTAGATTGATTCTTGATCTAACCCTAATCCTTATATAAAGGGATATCAATTCCTTTGTAAGAGAGATTTGAGTTTTTAATCAATTGAAAGAATTAATTTTCTTATTGCTCCCAGGAGTGTTCTTGCAAGGCGGGGAATCAATTTCTTCTTCTTGTTACATTAGAAGTTGAATTCTCTTATCAAAGTAGAAATACTTTGTGGCAATTATTCTTCTCTTTCCCTAGCCTTCTAATCCACGTTTTTAGATACAAGTTATCTAAGGGTTTGGTAGGGCAGGTTCTTGTTTCCAATTACTGTTCAATATTTCTTGTGTGTTTGGGGTTTCAGATTCTTTAATCTTGGGGTTCCGCATCATAAAGGGAAGTGTCTTTGACAACTACGATGCCACCTATGCATAGATGATTGGGGTTGGCATATCATCACTTTCCAGCTAGGTGTATTATTAGTGCCACATCCAGATTATTCCAATAATATTAATTGGAGAAGGAAATATGGATTTACTTTCCTAATCTAATTGGAACTGTGACATCATTTTGAGGGCACCAATTACTTCTTTATCCCCATATAGCCGGCCATTAGAGTAATAATAGGGAGATTTTGATGTTTTATTAATATTTTGCTTCCTATTATCTTGAATAATTAGAATTAGGATAAGGTTATAACTCTACGATTTTTCCTTGTTCTACAACCCTACACCTTAGTGCTTTGAAAATGTCTCTTTTCTACATTGTTTTGAAGTTCTCTTCTAGATTATTTTCCATCACTTTTCCATTCCATTCTAGGTATAATTCTAGAGGGTTAAAGAGAGAGATTTTTGGCTACATTAAAGGTTTAGAGAAGGGAAAATTTTGGCCAGCAAGATTTGTGAGAATTCAACCTTGGTTTGTAAACATATTTGAAAAAGCAATTGAAGGAGGAACAAAAGGGGAATTCAGCCAGCCATAAGCTTTGGATTTGCTTTCTCTTTTCTTTTCTTTTTGTCATTCTTAGTATGTTTTGTTTTGATTTATTGATGGCTATTTCTAAGAACATGAGTAGCTAAACTCTTATGAGGATTATGATGTAGCCCTATTAGGAATATTTAGCTTTTAATGTATGTTTGGTTTTAATTCATTTCGATAGTTAATATTTCATTGTTGATCTTAATGCTTTCATGAAAAAGTGAATGATTTAATATTATATTCTCTTAGGGATAAATGGGTATACTATTGTTTGGTAAATACATGGTAGATAGGGATATCATCATGCCTAGTGGCAACTTAACAAGAGCTTATTGAGTTTGCATGTCTTAGGGCTTAAATTTGGTAGTTCAGGCTGGGGGCAATTAAACTATCTTTTGCTTGCTAGATTAATAGTGGTGAAGTCATAGTCCTTGTTCCATCAATAATTTGAATCTCTTGCTTTATTTACTTTGCTTCACAAAACCAACCAATCAAACAATCACTCTTTTACTTTTATAAACTTAATTAGCAATAGAATTTATTTTCAATACTTGAGACATTATTATTTGTGGAATCGATATTCGCTTTTCTCTACAAAACCACTTTATTACTTGTTGATTTGTGCACTTGTGAGTAATCTAATTTTCACTACAACAATTTTTTGTCGTCGTTGCAGGAGAATAATTATTTCTAGTGTTGATTTAATTTTTGTTTTTGTTTTTGTTTTGTGTAGGTTCGGTTTTAGCATTGAAGATCAATAATTGGAAAACTTTCTTGGATCCAAAACAATTCAACCGTGTTTGGAGAAGGAGAAAATCAAAGTAGCTAAGTAGTTGGAATTAATTTTTGTGTTTACGAATTTTTATTGTTTTCGGTTTTTGAAAAAAAGAATTAGTTTGGTGTTTCATTTGTATTGGTTTTTAGGGTTATAATTACTGTGTTTTGAGTTTTTTTTAGTTGTTAGTTGATTAAACTTTCGTTCTAAGAAAACAAAAAAATAAAAATTGAAAATCTGAAAAAATAAAAAAAATTACTGTACAATTTATTTTTTTTAGCTTGATTTCTTTGCTGTTTTTAGTTTTAGTTTGCTCTAAATTTGTGTTTTCTTTGAGTTTTAATTGGTTTGCATTTAGTTTTAATTTTTTGAGCTTAATTAGTTTGTTTAATTCAATTTTTATCTTTAATTTTAGTTGCTCGAATTTTTATTTTAGTAGTCTAAATTTCTGTTTTTTTATTTGTTTTTCTAGTTTTTTGTTTGTGTTTATTTGTTTTATGAGTTTACCGGTTGGTAGTAAATTTTATGTGCGAGATATGAGGAGATTAAGGAGAAGCAAAGTTAGGAACACAATATTTAGGAAGATTGAAAGAGAAGATACTATGGAAAACCAAAATAACCCTGTAATTCCTGAAGTTTCTAATAATCAAGGTTATAAGACCATTAGAGATTATGCTGCACCTAGGAGAATTGAGGATATGTCTTGTATTAAGAGACGACCCATCGATGCCCCTAGTTTTGAGGTCAAATCTATTACAATGTCTATGCTTAATGATTACCAATTTGGAGGGTTATTGAGGACGATGTCAAGCTTAGGTTTTCTTTTACTTTAAGGGATAAAGCTAAAAGTTGTTTGCAATCTTTACATCCAAGGAATATTACCATTTGTGATGATCTAGTCTTTAAATTTTTGAATAAATTTTTTCCACCTTTGAAAACCGCCAAACTTAGGAATAACACCACACTCTCTCTCCAACCAATATTGTCTCCAATTTAGCCACCGTCAGACTTCCCAAGGGGTCACCCATCATAGGAATGTTCCCACTGGAGCACGCTTAACCCCAGAGTTCTTCCAACTCTGAAGCCAAACGCTCTGAAAAGGCCTTGGTTGTTAAGAGAGTGCTCACTTTTACATTTGAACCATTACCACATTACCCCCTTTCCACACCAGGGCGATGTGGGATTGGACACCGATCTCTACCAGTAAGGTATCCTGCCAGTGTCTTGCACCCGCCCACATTTACTCTGGCTATGCCAGTAAGGTAGCCTGCCAGTGCCCTTTGCACCCGCCCACACTTACTCTAGCTTTTTAGATCCGAGTCGTCACAATCCATCCCCCTTTGGGGCCCAGCGTCCTCGCTGGCACATTTCCGGCCGGGTACAGGCTCTGATACCATTTGTAACACCACACTCTTTCTCCGACCAATATTGTCTCCAATTTAGCCACCGCACTTCAGACGGTATGGAGTTTTTGGTCAGACTTCCCAGGGGGTCACCCATCATAGGAATGCTCCCACTGGAGCACACTTAATCCCAAAGTTTTTCCAACTCTGAAGCCAAACACTCTGAAAAGGCCTTGGTTGTTAAGATAGTGCTCACTTTACATTTGAACCATTACCACATGACCCCCTTTCCACACCCGGGCGATGTGGGATTGGACACCGATCTCTGCCAGTAAGGTAGCCTGCCAGTGCCTTGCACCCGCCCACACTTACTCTGGCTATGCCAGTAAAGTAGCCTGCCAGTGCCCTTTGCACCCGCCCACACTTACTCTAGCTTTTTAGATCCGGGTCGTCACAGATGGAGAGTCATTGTATGAGGTTTGGGAAAGATTGAAAGAATTACTGAGGAAGTGTCCACACCATGGGATGCCCATATGAAGTCAAGCCCAAACTTTTTATAATGTGTTGAATTATATACAGGGAATAATGTTGATACAGCTGCAGGTGGTGCTTTGTTAAGCAAGTCACAAGAGGATACATACGACCTACTGAAAGAGAAGGCTATCAATAATTCATAGTGGGCAAGTGAGATGAGTCAACATCCTAAGAAGACCATGGCTGTTCACAAAGAGGATAAAATAGAAAAGTTGAGTGTTCAAGATGCAATTCTCACAAAGCAACTTGAGACATTAGGTTTCAACAATTTTAATAATATTTTCAATATTTATAATTTAAATTGTTGTGAATATTGTAGGGAAAATCATGAAAGTGTTAATTGTAAATTAGGAAATCCTTTTGTTCAATTTCGGGAATCTAACAATGTTAATTTTGTAGTGAATTTTTTACAAGGTAGCAACAACAACCCCTTTTCCAATACTTACAATCCAGGATGGAGAAACCATCCAAGTTTTTCATGGAGAGACAATTCAAATGCCCGTGGAGGAAAACAAAGAGAAATCTATCAAATTCCTTCCCAACAACATTAACAATTTTAGACCTTAAATTGCAAAAGACTTTTCAACCTCAAACTCAATCTCAATCGTATAATTCTTCTCCCTCTCCTTTATCTTTACTTAAGCATCTATGATAAGGATGAATGAAAATTCTAATACTTTCAGCGATATAGGGATTATGTATTCAAATAGGGCAAGTCGCTCAATCTATCGAACGACTATATGGCACTCTCCCAAGGCAAACATAAATCAATCCAAAGGAGGATGTCCAAGTGGTTGAGTTTAAGAAGTGGAAGAAGATTGGATGTGTGCTTTGTCACAGAGGAATTTCAACATGCTAAAGTTAAGAGAATTCCATGCAAAGAGGAGATAGTTCACTTAAAAGAGAGTGACATGGAAGATTTGGCTAAGGAGATGCAAATTTAAGCAACTTTTGAGAAGGAGGCCGAAAGTGAAGAAGGGACGGAGGAAGAAAATCCAAAGGAGAATAGCTGGACATATAATGAAGAAGTAGAAGAGAAAAGAATAGTGAAAATGAATTTGGCCATGGAAAAAGAGGAAAAATCCAAAACCCCTAAGGAGGTGGTACCCAAAACTTTGGAAAATGATGCAATGGACATGGATGAGCCAATTGAAGAATGTACTAAGAGCATAGGTTCTAATGAAATTGGTGAAGAAAGTGAAGAAATGGATATGCCTGAGTATTTTGTTTTAGAAGAAGAAGGAAGAAAAGAATGAGTTTTATATGGGATGATCTAAATGAAAGTTTCGATGAAGATGATTTTCATCCCAAGTATGGACCTAATCAAGCTTATGAATGAATTATTTATGTTGATCAAAAAGTAATTTTCGATCAAACACTACAAGAAAAAGATAATATTACGACGATCGTCCAAATACCATCTACGACGAATTAAAAGGGCAACGCCATAGTAAATATCAAAGACGACGCAATTTAGAATAATAAATAATTATTAATTTTTTTACATAACTACAACGAGCAAGTTGTAGAACATCGTATTTAAAATTTAGAAAAAATGACGAATAAAAAAAAAAACTTTGTAGATGCTTACAATATAAAACACATAAAACCCATGTCTCCATGACTGGTAATATTATTCTAAGCAATAATTTTTTGTTTTTTTTTATATATAATACTCCATATATATATATATATATATACACAACACACATATATAAACACTTTCTTTTTTATTCACTCTCTTTTATCATCTTCTCTTTTCATAATCCGAGGAATCACCAAATACAATATCTCTCTATTTCTTGTGGTTAAAAAGTTGACATCCTTCTTCCAAACTCTAACTTACTAAACTCCTCTCCATTCATTTGTTTATCTTCATGGACTTATATTCAAGTTTTCTAAATGAAACAATCACAGAAAATACGCAATGAAAAATTCACAAGCCCATCTAAATAAAATTTAAACTCATAAAAAAATGATTAAAAGTTAAAAATTTGACATTAACCCAATAACACACGCAATGAAAATAAAGCACTATATAACAAATGTTCAATTAAGATGCAATGTCATTATCTTCTACCCGAACATAGTGATTAAAATTGGACTTTCCACTAACTGACGATACACATGGATGACAATCTAATGTAGCGTCCTCTTGCTCAATCAGATTTCGAATTATGGTAAAAGAAACATCCAAAATCTCTCCATATGATTGTGCTGCACGATATGAGAATTGGCCAAATATTTAATCCCATAGTCAACCAAAACCTTCCTACATCCACAATCATACCCATGCTTATAGAATCCCTCTAGATTGGTTTCAAGTAATCACAGGACTTCGACATTTGGCCTTCTTTCTTTAGGAATGTGATCCAAACCTTTGCTTCTTCACTCTTGCGCTTTAATTTTTTTATTCCGGAATTATCCTCCCTCCATCTCTTCACATATTTTCCCCCTTTTTATAATATATGCGAGTGCCTTCATTGTCTCATCGAGTTTCTGTTTAGAAACCTTAACTCATTCATAAGCGTTCATAGCTTCTCAATTGAAATAACGATTTTTTACTTAAGATATTGCGCACTTTGCAATCCCTAACATAACAAATTGAATTCAAACGTTTGCCAAATAGGTCAGCATCTAAATGATTTCAACATTAATATACCATAAACTGGTCACTCCAATAATCATAATATCCTTCATTGAAGTGGGGAATAAGAGAAGCCAAATTGTTTGTATTTTCCATGTGCTTCGATGTCAATTGTTGGTTTATCAATAATAATTGAATTATATAATTTCAGTCAACACCATTTGAAGAATGAGATTTAACAAACTCGAAAAAAATCAAATTTTTAATATTGTTCACTTCATTACTCAATAGAAAAAATAGATGGATACATATAAGCATTCACCTTTCCTAATGCATGTATCTTATTAAATGCTTGTTACAGTTTACAAGCATATTTATTAATATTAAATTTTATTTATTATTCCAACAAGGTATAAGAGGGGTTGCATGAGTAGCAAAGTGTTTCCATGGGGAAGGATAAATAGGACATGCAAGTGAGAAATTCTTTGATTGAAAAAGACCAGTAAAGGACCACGATACCACAACAAGGAATTTCTAGTGAGGGTGACGATTTGTGTTGGTGTATTGTATTCATGTATATCTGTGTGTCAAAGTTTCTCAACTCTAATTCATATTTATATATTATTTGTATTAAACAGATTGATTTGTTTAACTTATCTTAATAAAAATGTCATATTATTTTTTTACATTATAATGAGTTAACTATTTATTTATTTATTATTATTTTAAGTTTTTATTAATTAATTTAACTTATTTGTGTTAATTCGTTTTAACTTTGAGTTAAACAGGTTAATCTATTAGTGACCCATTTCTAATCGTATTAATCTCACTGACTCTTATAGGTTAATTATTGAATCGTTTTCAAATTTATTAGCATGTCATGACCTAAATTGCAGCCTTTAATTTATATCGTGTGTGTTTTGTACTAGACTCGGTAAGTCATAGACCTGAGAAATAAGGGAATTTGTTGAACGCCATATCTATAATTAGGAAGGCTAAGATAATTGTTTGGAGACGAACTAGTATAGATCAATCAAGTTAAAACTGAGTTAGAGAATTCTGATATCGAAATAATCAATTTATTGTCTTATTTTAATAGTTTTTAGATTTTTATTCAAATAACTAGGGATGTTCATCGGTGGATTCTGGTGGGTTAAAAATGGTTGTCGGTTGCTTTATGCACTATATTTTTTTTATTGTTTTTTTAAATTGTTAGATTTCAGTCGATTTTGAGGAAGGTGAGGAATGGTGGTGGAGGATTTCGGTGGGAAAAAATGGAGGAGGCCAGTGTTGGCAAAGGGGGTTAGGGTCTGAGTTAAGCCTTCATGTTCACCACTGGATGAGTGGGTGGTAAGGTGTGGGAAAAATCACTGCTTTGGGCCTCAAGACAGGCCCGCCGTAGATTTGGGCCCTAAAATGGCATAAAGTGACACAGACCGACTACCGAGCCCACCAAGCTCGGCCCAAAAGACGAGCATGTATGCTTATCACCCTGCCACTGTTCCTCTTGCTTCCAATCAAAGGAACAAAAAACTAGGTTCCTCAGCAATGTTGTGTCCAAGCGACCGCCACGTCAATGAGCCCTTTAACAAAGACACGTGTAGCTATCTCGACTCATGCATGGATCAACTCAACCCTTATGCGCCATCTCATTTAATGTAGTTCACATGCATTAATGAAAGAATAAAGCATTCAATGCAACTAAGATGTTGGTGATATCAGCAGGTGGCAAAATACCTATAAATACAGGATCAAACTTTAGTAAAGGAAGGACTTCACACATTGAATGAAAAATAGATAATAGAACCTCCTTTATACATGCATGTTCTCCTTCCTTGTCATCTAAGGGAAAATGAACAAATTGAGACCCAACGCACTCTGTTTCAAAGTCTTTGGGCTTTGTTGGACTAAACCTTTGAAATCTTGGACCTCTGATCCTCCGTATCTATTAATTTATGCTTTATTATCTAAGTTTTGGTATTTTTTTTTTCGTTGAACAACTTGGCGCCCATTGTGGAGCCCGAGTTGAGAGCCTTGTGGCTCTATTGTTAATCATCTTTCCTTTCCTTCTTTGAACCCTGTTCATCTTTGTTATTTCTGTCACCTTTCAAATCTTTACAAGAAAGGCAGAGAAGAGACATTCAATAACTGTGAATCCTAGTAGAACTTTGGTCGATCACTTGTTGTTGGAACATTCCAATGGTAGGAACGCCACCCAAACTTCAATGCATGTCCAAACTGAACCCAGTGCTGCACATGAAGTCGACCTAAATCAATTTTCCAAAACAATGAGCTCTTTGGTAGAGAACCTTGAAAGCCTCCAACAGCAAGGTTATGCTCCCTTGAATGTTGAAAAAGCAACATAAAATGCCAACATAAAAGAAACAAGACAACCAGCACACCTTGCCCAAGTGTGCATGGGGAAATGGGAGGTACGCTAGCTGCTACCATCTTTGTGATGTCGAATTTTAATCTCAATGCTAATTAAACTCAGAAAGTAAATAATTGATTAATTGGTTGGTTGTGTATCAAAATCAAAGCAAGCAAAATTTAAAGCAATTAAAAAGTAAAACATCAAAGGGAGTAAAGAAAGCAAAAACACTTTAACATCCCTTTGACCATAAGTAACTAGAATTTGATTCCTCAATGCATTGTAATTTAGCAAGCACAAGGTATATAATTATTCATAATCTAAATACCAAATTTAAATCCTTAGACATGAAAACCCAATAAGCTCTTGTCAAGGTTTTCACTAAGGCATGCAATATTTCTATTCCATGTATTTCATTGTCATTCCATATTATATTTCTTATTCTTAAGCCAATACTACTAGCCTCATGACCCCCACTATCCACCCTTTGGCACTTCTTCTGCACTAAAGGATAGGTCTCCTCGTTGGCCACTAACTCACTTCAAGCGACCAATGAACGTAGCTATGGGTCATAGTAGTCCCAGATCCAGATGACGTGGCAATTTTTCCAAAAGTTGTTGCCTTAGCCCCAAACAGATGTTTAGAGGATTGACACCTGCCACTGTTGTGAACATGACTTTGGAGAGATCTATTCCTCTCCATCATTATTCAGGAAGATTTCTTGCAAATGGGTAAACAAGTGGCTTAGAAAATAAATTGGAGGTTAGAAGTTATGCAATTCAGTCAAGAGATCTTACCAACCATATCTCCTACAGATAAGAATCTTCTGATTGGACAGAAAACCCTGCTTCTCCATATTATTCATCTTCCTCTCTATTTTCTTCCTTGTCAATAGGAGCTTTAGCCACAGTAAGAATAAGTTCAGGCTCTCTTTTATCAAAGAACGAACATATGTTCCTTTCTTTGACAGAATGGCATTCAAATGGACCATTCAAGTTTTGCCTTTTAGATTAGAATGCGCTCGTCAATTACCATTGCGAATAACAAATAGATTAAGTAAAGCATCTCAGAATATCATAACTGAAACTCGTCAAAGTGAAAAGTCAACTAGGTCCAATTTCTAAAATAAGTCAGGTGACAGGTTATCACAACCTACTTCAACCCCCACCCCCCCACCCCCCCAGTAAAAAAAATAAAAAGATTTCGTCTTTGAAATTTAAAGCTTACTTTAATTGAGAAAAGATAGGAGTATTGAGCCTTCATCTATTTCTCTGGCTCCCAAATGGCTTCCTCCTTACTGTGATTTCACCACATAACCTTAAAATTTAGAATAGTCTTGTCGCACAACACTTTCTCCTTTTTATCCACAATTTTCACTGGTTGTTCTTCATAAGTCAAGTCGTCTGTAAACTTAATCTTTGGAGTCTCCAACACATGAGATAGATTCAATAGGTACTTGCAGAGCATGGAAACAAGGAAAGTATCGTGGACTCTTGAAAACTCTTCTGGTAGAGCGAGCCTATATGCCACAGGACCTTTCGTATGGACCAATATATTTTGCGGTCGATTTTCCAAGTTTCCCAAATGGTAAAATTCCTTTCCAATGTGATAGCTTCAAAAAGATCTAATCTCCAACATCAAACTCAAAATCATTCCTTCTTAAATCAGCATAGTGCTTTTCTATGTCTTGAGCCTCTTTCAGTTGATCTCTGATGACCTTCACCTTATCAACCATCTTTGGAACATACTCATGTCAATGAGTTTCCTGTCACCTACCTCATCCCAACATAGTGGTGTCTGACATTGGTGTCCTTACAATGCCTCATATGGCAGTATTCCAATGCTGGACTGATAGCTATTATTGTATGTGAACTCGGCCAATGGTAGGTGAGATTCTTAATATTCATGAAACTACATCACAAACGATCTCAACATATCCTTTAGAGTCTAAATTGTCCTCTCAAACTATTCATCTGTATGAAAGTGGGAAGCAGTACTAAAATGCAGCTGAGTGCCAAGTGCTTCTTGTAACTTCTTCTAGAATCTCAAAGTGAACCTTATATCATATCTGATATGATAGATATTGAACTCCATGTAAGATCACTATTTTTTTCACAAATAGCTGAGGAAACTTTCAAAGAGAAAAGTCTCTCGCACCGAGAATGTACAGACTTGGTAAAGCAACCAACAATTATCCAAATTCTATCATTCTTCTTTGGAGTGCGCAGAAGCTTGAACACATAGTCCATAGTGATATGCTTCCATTTCCACACGGTAATTGGTAAAGGTTGTACAAGTCCTCAAGGTTTTTGCCTTTTTATATTCACATGTTGACAAATTAGACATTTGGATACTCTGCAATCTCTCTCTTCATTCCAACCCACCGATAATATTGCTTCAGAGTATGATTAATTTTGGAGTTGCTGGGATGCATATGCAAAACAATGTGCTTCATCTATTTCTCTCTTATGTTCTTCATTTGCAGAAACACAAAGTTGAGTATTCATCACCAATGATCCATCGCATCTCACTATGTAGTCGGTCCTTAAACCTTTCTCAATCTCACTACTAATTATTAATAGCAGTAGATCTTTAAGTTAAGCTTCAACAACACGGTTGACAAATACTAGCTAGATATAAAACTTGCTAAGAGAGCTCCCAAAGAATGCGTAATTCAAATGAGTGCCCCAACCCTAGAATAGTTGTCTTCCTATTTAAGGCATCCACTACAACATTCACTTTTCTCGGATGGTAGTCAATTGTGCAACCATAATTTTTAATAAATTATATCCACCTTCTCAACATTAGGTTCAGTTATTTCTATGTGAGCAGATACTTCAAGCTCTTGCAGTCCTTGAATATCTGACAGGTAGCTCCATACTAATTATGTCGGGTAATTCAACTCATGCTTTTTCAATTGTCAAGAGACATAAGCCACTAATCTCTCATGTTGCATAAGCACACATCCCAAACATTAATGCAAAACATCACTGTAAAATGTTAATCTTTGATCATCCTCTGGTAGGTTCAACACTAGCGTCGTGGTTAATTTTCTCTTTGATTCTTGAAAGCTTATTTCACATCTATCATCCCAAATAAACTTGACTCATTTTCTCATCAAACAATGTAATGGCACAGTTATTCTCTAAAAGGCTTCTACGAAGCATCTTTAGTAACCAGCTAAGCCGAGAAAACTTTAAGCTACTATTGTAATGACCCAAACTCTCACACTTGCCATGTTTCAAAAATTTGGACCAGTTTGACCAAAGGCGAGCTCAACATTGACTTTCCACTAGGGTGAGTTTCAGTTGGATTTTTATCTTGCATAGTGTAGAGGTCGTCAATACGAGTTCATAGACTGGCGGCATGTTTATTTACAAGTTGCAATTTTTAAGTTATGGACTTTTTACTGTAAATTTTTAATTCTGGATTAGTTGAAACTTAAAACTGGCTTGCCAACTTATCAAACTATAATTATTGGACATTTTATCTCAAGAGATGACATTATTTTATTCACGTGAGTCATTTTGGAGACAGTTTTCACATATAATGTCATTATTTTGTGCTTGTTTGAGTGCAAAGAAAGGTAAAACTGATTTAAAAATGGTGTGGAGATAGATGGAACTTGATAGTGCCTATAAATAGGACATAATGTGTGCATTTCGAAGCATTTTCTTCCCTAAAGAAAACCCTAGCTGCCATATTTCTTCCAAATTGGCTTTTTGCAGCCTCACCACTAAGCCACCTTCAAAGCTCTATAACTTCCTCATTTCTTGGAATTAGAAGGCAAGCTTGGTACCATTGGAAAGCTTGTTCCACGAAACTCACCAAAAACCGGCAGGGTTTTAGGTCTCACCCCCAATCCCACTACTCTTATACACCACCTGCGACCTCCACCCATGAAGACCCAACCACCGGTGATGCTACACAAGCGAGAATGCTCCTCCTCCATGTTCCACCACAATCTGCCACCACCACCCTAAAATGCTTTTTCTTACTCTTGTAAAGCTAACTCGGGTCCTCTTTTATCTTGAAACTGTCAGCAACCATTAGTTCAAAATCTACTTTTCCAAGCTTTATTCTAGATTTGATTAGGCTTACTGGCAAGAAGAGCGTGTCGACCATCGATACCAACGTGCTCCAAAGTTATGGGCAAGCTTTCTATGTCCTCAATTTCATCCAATTTTGGTCATGATCGCTATCTTTCATAAACAATTCCAGTCACCGACAGTGAGGAATCCCTAAATCGAAGGTAATTTCTCATTTCTCATTTCTCTTGTCTTTATTTCGTTTCAGTATATGAATTTTCCTGTGACAATGAAACGCTTAAATTCTATCAGAATTCAAAGTTGCGGCTAGAAATTGAACTATCCCAAAGTGAAATTGATTGAAATTGGAAGTTCACTTAAGTTCCTAAAGGTCACGAAAACCTAACCTAATTCTTAATTTTGGTTAAGTTTTGAGACATCAAAAGTAAATAATTATGGATAATTGACCGATAGTGACTATTTCATAATTTTCAAAATTGATGGGAAAATTTCGTTATTAATGGAATCTGAGAGTAATTAAGGACTCAAGGGAGGCTGGGCTTTCAATTAATTTTTTGACAATTAAGAGAATTTTTGGCGATTATTTTTAGGCACCCAAGTTGCGTCATGAGCTGATCCGAAGACCAATTAGGATCACACTTCGTATATGTGAATGCAACCTTATTTGTCAAATGATTTTTGAGAAAATTACATAATTATTGCTTGATGGTTGATTTCATATTAATTTGCAGATTTTATTGCATCTTTAATTACTGATATAATATATATAATTAAATATGATTTATTATTTATGCATGACATCAATTACTTAATTATAAGTGGTTTATAGGTTCTCAAGATTTGAGATTTTAAAAATTATATTGGATTGGAATTGATTTGTGATTTCCCAAAATATTTGGTAAATTGGCAATTTTTAAATAAATTTGGGCATGTGTGCAATTTTACAAAGATTTGATTTATTTTGCAAATAAAGAAAGTTTTCAAATAAATTGGGGGGGGGGGGTGTTGATATAAAAGACGTACTACACAACATTGGTATTGTATATGACAAGATTATGGGCACTATATATTGGCCATCCTCTACTCGGTCTGCAAGTAAGAGAGAGATGATAAGACCCTAGCCTCAATGCTTTCCGGGATGCTAAAAATGTTGAGTTGAGTATTTCCCCTTCCCTCGCCTTGAGACACTATGAGGATGCTGAAGATCACCTAACACATCGGTATATAGTGTGGTACATGGATTTTATGACGATAATATTGATATGATGGTACACATATGTTATCACAACGATATGATGGTACACATATATTATGATGATGATTATGATGATGTGACAATAATATGATGGTAAGCATATATTAGGATGATTATTTTGATGATGATGATATGATAAAGTTCATGTTGATGATGATGTGATGACAAAACAATGACACTGCTGTTGATGATAGTGTTGTGTTGATGATGATGATTTTCATAATTTATGTGGTTGGTGACAATGATGATGTTTTATTGGTTTTAAGGTATTTTCATTGAAATTGAGATTATTAAATTAAATTTTAAAAATAGTTTTACCCAATGTTAAATTTGTAGTGGTTAAAATATTTTAGGTAATACTTGTGTTTTGTGAAATATTTGCAAAAAATGGAACTTTTTAAATGAGTGACGTAAGTTTTGAGCATAAATAATTTTACACACTTGGTATCTAATTTGTAGCTAGCCAAGGGCACTCACTGAGATATTCGTATCTCACGTTTTATTTGTTAACTTCATTCCCTAGATCATAGTTCAGATTGATAGGTCTACCCATTGGCATCGAGATCTACTACTTCCATACATTTATTGCTCTGCTTTCATTTATAAACTATTGTAATATTCTAAACTGATTGATTTTAAAACCATATTTGTATCTAGTATTTTTTTTGAACCCTTCTCTATATGGCTCTGATTTGTGGCCTAAACTTATTTAATTATGCATCTGTACTGATAGGACCCAATCCACCTGCATCCTGCCTACATAAATTAATATTGCTATTAAGCCATTAAGCAGTCGTTTAAGTCCATTAAGCCATTATTCCAGAATAATAAAAACCAACAGACCGAAAGATTTTCTCTACTGCCAGAAATTTTTATTAGAAATTTCAGCAGCATTTCGTCTGTTTTTCTGACATCCCCCAAATACATAAATTGCAAATCCTGCAAGCAAATACATTTCTACACAATATTCAACCTACCAGTACACATTTCCCAAATATACAAATCCACATCTCAGTAAATAACTCAACACTCAAACACATATATTGTTTAAAATACAACGTTGCTGGACTCAGTATAAAACTGAGCTGCCTACATACCCTTTTGATAGGGATCAAGCTACCTGTAGTTCTTAAAGCGTACTTACCCCAAATATGCCAATCACATTCACAAATTCAACACACATTATTCAACTATCATATATTGAACACTCTTAATATCGTCAAAGCTTTTCCACAAATTTAACAAAATAACATCCATAGCTTGGAGGCATAATTCCTCGCCCAAGCTAGCAACACCCCTGCTCGGCGGCATAATTCCTCGCCCAAGCAGTTCTCAACATACACTTGTATCACACATTTATTCTAGAGAAAAAATAACACAATATATAAATTCCACACATTAATATATAAATTCCACACATTGTTCATTAACAAATTTAACATTCACAGCAAAATAATCATATAATATATTCCGTAACCATTATCAATAACCCCGAAACTCAATCACACCATCAAATCCTATTTTAACAGTCATTGACAACACAGCTCAAAATTAAGTAAATTCCAATGCTCAATTGTAATACGTGAATTATATAACAAAACGAAGCTTGAGGAGAGTAGGATACAACCATGGACTCACCTTGTCCAACCGCCGCCGGTGTTGACTGAAAAGTGGCTGGGAAGTCGCGACCAAGCACCCTCCAATCATACTGTCCATACGAGCAAGCTATGAGACAAACAGATGCCGGAATCAGCCTCAGGAGGTCCAAAAAAGGGGAAAAGAACCGTCCCTGCAACCGGAAACCGCCGGGATCCGGTGACCAGAGGAGAAACAGGTTCGCCGGCTCCTTCGAGTTTTCTAACGATTCACGGGGTTTCACGGCCACAACTTGGAGGGGAAAGGTGGAAGGAGACGTGGGCCATCTTTTTCGGGTGGTGGGTCGGCCTATTATCGCCGAAATTCTTGCAATTGCAAAAAAGGGGCTGACCGGGTTTCCTTTGATTTCTGGCGATCCGGTCATTCCCACTGGCAGTCACCGGTGCCATTGAGGAGAGAGGATTTTCGGCTCCACATTCCAAGTAATTTCTGGCCCCATCTAGCCAGAAAACAATCGTTGCCTGCGAAGGAGACGGAGGTGCGGTGGTCGGGGTTGCACGGGAGGACTGGTGTTGGGGTGGCTTCTGCGTGCGTGCGTGCCTTCCAGACCCTTCTGGACATATTAAAGATAATGGCAGGGGCAAAATAGTAATTTCTCCAGTAATTGAAAAATTACCAAAATACCCCTCGCACTATTTCAATCATAACTTTTCAATCTTAGCTCAGAATCGAGCGTACTACTAGTCTACGAACTCGTATCGACTAGCACTACGCAACGGTACCACAGTTAAAGCCATCACATACCCACACAAAAAGTCAACCCCAAGCCTCTCATGGTTAAACTTGGTCAACTTTAAAAATTTTCAGTATCTTTTTTAGACGGGATGTTACAAACTACCCCCTTTAACAAAAATTTCGTCCTCGAAATTTCGTACTTCGAGTGCGATAAAAACACAAACACAATGATCGTAACTACTCAGATTTCCATTACGCTTTCACTGCACAACTCTGATCACTACCTTTCTTAGGTAGTTGTATCCCAGATACACAGCCATGTAGCCGCTTAAATTGATTTAAAAGATCCAACACCATGCTTTGATGTAAGTTAATGTGTCATCGTTTAATCCCCCCATCAAAATACTTATCCTTCGAAAAAAAATATCCAATCCATAAACGGATTCAACTCTAAACACACGTCTCAATTCACCTTACCATTAATCTTCTTTCCGCTTGTGCCCAAAACAATAGATTCCTTCACACCGAAATTTCGAATTGATCTCACAGGTGTTCTAGCTTCGAAGTTATTCTTTAATGCAAAGTTTCCCCTAACAAGTTTTGATCATTTGATTGTTTCCCTGCATTTGTATTCCTACCTTCACTCGGAAAAGGAACCATGACTCTAGAAAATTTCAAGACATTCTCATAACGATGAGAATCAACAATGCTCATCGCCAAAATTTTTCCATTCTTCTCCATATGATCAATTTCACAAATCAATTGATGATCAAGGCCAATAACTTTAAGTTCAACCCTACTAAAAAATTCATCACCAACCCTAACTCCACATACAAGTCCTATTTGCTTACTAACATTAATACATTTCCCCACCCTCTAAAGAGCCTCTGCGACTCAAAATTTAACTAGCTCATTGATTCCTCATCTTTGTGTTTCCAACTTGCATTTCATTTCATTCAACAACTCAGTTTTTATCTCTTAGTACAGCTTCACAACTTCTACCACTTTCTCACGCATTGTCGAAACTTCGTCATCTGAAACGCACGGGATTAAATCTCTCTGGCTACCCCTATATTTTCAACTTCCATATTCTCAACCAGTGGAGAAGAAAGAGCCACTCTTTTGGCATCTTTTCTCGAATTAGCACAAGCATTTGATTGTTTACGATTC
This sequence comes from Ochetophila trinervis, assembly GCA_003254975.1. Taxonomy (NCBI): domain Eukaryota; kingdom Viridiplantae; phylum Streptophyta; class Magnoliopsida; order Rosales; family Rhamnaceae; genus Ochetophila; species Ochetophila trinervis. Next base: position 34,685 of record QANX01004215.1, on the reverse strand, counting down.
TCTATCATCCTTAAATGAGAGGGAGAAATAGTTCTTGAAGAATTAGGAACAAAGTTTTCACAACCGGCAGGAAATTTCCGCCTCACAGGAAAAGCTTTTAACGTCTCAAGATTTGGAAGATTGAATTTTTCTCCCTTTTCGTATCTATTTGACTGTCCATTACTTGAAGCACTTCTCGGTAAATGTATTCACATACCCAACTTCCACTGCTTAAGTAATTTCTTGATCGAACACTTCAATGTTCGGACTTGGACTTGAACACTTCTAGTTGTAACGAACACCAATTTGGCTAACTTTGTTAATACACGAAGGAGAACAGTTACACGAGGGACAACATTCATAAATAAAGGATTATCAACTACAATACGCCCTGAGCAATCATAAAATATTGCATTACCATCATCATCTATGTTATTCCTCATGGAAATAGCAAATTTCTCTTATCCTTGAGAAATATCATTCATGAGAATATTGCCTTTTCTCACCAGCTTTTGCCCTGCTTACTAATTTTCCAAAATCATATGGTGGTTGCCCCTCAATTCTTATCATTTGAACTTTGTAAACGTCATTACCAAATCTTTCTCTCTCTTTTCACAGACCATCCATATACCAACATTGTCATCATCATAAAGCCAATGTTCCGTATCATCCAAACCCCACATATACAACTAAGTCAAAAATTATAAGAACATGCTTGCCTTACCAAAGTTAAGTCCATTAACCTTCCAAATATAAAAGCAAGAGAATGTATATATGAACATACATATGACAAACAGGATTAGTACGGCTTCCAAATATAATTAAGCTACTCTCCCGTCTCTCTTTGAAAAGTTTCCCATTTTGATAAATAATTTCGCAAAACCTTTAGCTTTATTTTCAAAATTTATTATTTTGGGGCGAAAACATAATTTTACAATATCACTTAAAATCACATGATGCTTACCAAAACCATAAATGAAATTCTGTAAAATATTTAAATTCATTTTATCAGATAAATTCCCACGAAAAGCTAGATAGACAACCCGTGAAATCAAATGCCATAGGCTACAATTCGTGAATTCAAAACCAATTTAAAACCATAAATCATATAACAAAATCGGTACCATAAAATGTCATATAGATGGGCCACACCCCGTAAAATTAAATACCATAAATCAAAACTAGTATCACACTCTAGTATCGTGCCATGTGACCCTCAGAGTCCTGATGGCGTCACAGGCAGGGGGAGGGGGAATAACTCATCACAAAGAACCGGCATCCTAAATCCGTCATGGCAGGATCCTCATCATCTCTCTCACGACACGTGTCTGCAGCAGAGGATGGCATAATAACACAATAACGCGCATAATCACAACATATTTCAATCAACATCTCGATACTGTGTGGTACTCCTCAAAATCATCTCTGAAATCGTCTATCACCGGATATCATCAATTGTCAAATCCTTTTATTTTTAAAATGGTTTTCAAAATCTTTTATTTTGGAAAATTTTACGAAAACAATCAAATATTTCAAATATCAAAAAATTGCCCCAAAATTCTTAAATTTCTCAAAAGCCACAATTTTTCTTTGAAATCACCAAATTTTCCACAATATCGTAAAATATCCGAAAACTTCAAAATTCATTAAACAATCAATCAAAACACAATTTCATATTTATTCCAAATAAATATGAAATTCATCAAATCATAGAATCAATTCATGCAGATATTTAAATCAGCGCAAAAACATATTTAATAATTAAAATGTAAATGCATAAAAAAAATTTATTTCAAACTATTAATTGAAATTCAATCAAATATAGCATATAACCCCTAAAACGATTTAGAAAAATAATTGCACACACCATAAAATATCAAAACATCAAAAGATACAATTAATAAAAAAAATATTCTCTCTTATAAACCATGACTCTGAGCCAAACGCACAAAATGTCACATACATAAGGTGGCTCAATCAAATTCCAACAAAACTATATGCATAGGTGAAACTAACCAGATTAACATGTATAATTAACAACCAAATTTTCGAAGGCGATACTTAAACTCTCCCAAGTGAGATCTACTACTGTGCTCTGATATCAAACTGACAGGACCCAACCCACCTGGATCCTACCTGCATGACTTAATATTGCTATTAAGCCATTAAGCAGTCGTTTAAGTCCGTTAAGCCATTATTCCAGAATAATAAAAACCAATAGACCGAAAGATTTTCTCTACTGCCAGAAATTTTTATTAGAAATTTCAGCAGCATTTCGTCTGTTTTTTTGACATCCCCCAAATACATAAATTGCAAATCCTGCAAGCAAATACATTTCTACACAATATTCAACCTACCAGCACAGATTTCCCAAACAGACAAATCCACGTCTCAGTAAATAACTCAACACTCAAACACATATATTGTTTAAAATACAACGTAGCTGAACTCAGTATAAAACTGAGCTGCCTACATACCCTTCTGATAGGGATCAAGCTACCTGTAGTTCTTAAAACGTACTTACCCAAATATGCCAATCACATTCACAGAATTAACACACATTACTCAGCTATCATATATTAAACACTCTTAATTCTGTCAAAGCTTTTCCACAAATTTAACAAAATAACATCCATAGCTTGGAGGCATAATTCCTTGCCCAAGCTAGCAACACCCCTGCTTGGCGGCATAATTCCTCGCCCAAGCAGTTCTCAACTTACACTTGTATCACACATTTATTCTAGAGAAAAAATAACACAATATATAAATTCCACACATTAATATATAAATTCCACGCATTGTTCATTAACAAATTTAACATTCACAGCAAAATAATCATATAATATATTCCGTAACCATTATCAATAACTCCAAAACTCAATCACACCATCAAATCCTATTTTAACAATCATTGACAACACAGCTCAAAATTAAGTAAATTCCAATGCTCAATTGTAATACGCGAATTATATAACAAAACGAAGCTTGAGGAGAGTAGGATACAACCATGGACTCACCTCGTCCAACCGCCGCCGATGGTGGCCGGAAAGTGGCCAGGAAGTCACGGCCAAGCAATCTCCAATCATATTGTCCATACGAGCGAGCTATGAGATGAACGGATGCCGGAATCAATCTCAGGAGGTCCAAAAAAGGGGAAAAAGGACCGGCCTTGCAACCGGAAATTTACGAGATCCAGTGACCGGAGGAGAAACAGGTTCGCCGGCTCCTTCAAGTTTTCTGGCGATTCACCGGATTTCACGGCCACGGCTTGGAGGGGAAAGGTGGAGGGAGATGCGGGCCATCTTTTCCGGGTGGTGGGTCGGCCTATTCTCACCGGAATTCAGCAATTGCGAAAAAGTGGCTGATCGGGTTTCCTTTGATTTCTGGTGATCCGGTCGTTCCCATGGGCGGTCACCGGTGCCATTGAGGAGAGAGTACTGTCGAATCCACATTCCAAGTAATTTTCGGCCGTATCTGGCCAGAAAACAGTCGTTGCCGGCGAAAGAGACGAAGGTGCTGTGGTCGGGGTGGCTCCTGCGTGCATGCATTCCTTCCAGACCCTTATGGACATATTAAAGGTAAAGGCAGGGGCAAAATAGTAATTTCTCCAGTAATTGAAAAATTACCAAAATACCCCTCGCACTATTTCAATCATAACTTCTCAATCTTAGCTCAGAATCGAGCGTACTACTAGTCTACGAACTCGTATCGACTAGCACTACACAACGGTACCACAGTTAAAGCCATCACATACCCACACAAAAAGTCAACCCCAAGCCTCTCATGGTTAAACTTGGTCAACTTTAAAAATTTTCAATATCTTTTCTAGACGGGATGTTACATGTACTATGTTTGTATTATCTAGTTTTTTTATATCAATTCACTTCTGTTTGTAAATCAACCCTTTGAATCTGGTGGAATCGGGACCTCCCGGGGAATCTTAGAGGGATCTATGCTCAGCTTGGTATTAGAGCTTTAGGTATTTTTTTCCCTAGTGAGTTGCACATTTGGTGAAACCTATTTCTGTAGCGCAATGTCTTTTTTTGAATTTGTCATATAAATAACCTCTCATGATGTCCAGGCGTGGTAGACCGAGAAATCAAAAGTCAATTGCTGAGAGCTCTAAGGAGAAAACACATGAGCAACACCTTCTTGAGTGCCCTACTTATACCCTATGCATAAATGGTTTTTCTAGACCATCTATGTAGTTGGCTACAAGTCTATGAGTTGTGAACTTGAATGACTCTATAGGTTCTACTGTAATTGTGACATGACTAGCGTAATTTAGTGACAGTCCTAGTAGAGGACATAGAGTGCCTTGTTGTCGATATAATTAGAATAGCTGTTGTGGTATATTTTAGATTAACTCGCAAGTGCACGAATCAACAAGTAATAAAATGGATTCCTTTTGAAAATGAAACCGATATCGATCCCACGAGGAATAACGTCTCTAGTATTGAAAACATATCTATTATTAACTAAATCAATTAAAATTAAAAAGAGTATTTGTTGTTAGATTGTGTGTTGAGTAACCAAGCATGAACTTAAAAACAGCAAATAAAGAAAGCAATATTAAAATTGAAAGATAAGGCAACAAGTATGTAATCAAAGGTTTAAAAGAACAAGGATCATGATTTCACCACTATTACTCATATTTAGTTCTAATGCAATATAGATTCATAAGTTAACCCCCATTTAACCACAAATGACTAGAAGTTGATTCCTGAATGCATTCTAATCTAGCAAGCACAACGTATTTAATTATCCCTAATATAAACATGGAAATTTAAGTCCTAAGACATGCAAACCCAATAAGACCTTGTTAAAGTTGTCACTAAGGCATGCAATATTCCTATAACCATGTATTTCATTGCTCATCCATATTTATATCCCTTATTCCTAAGTCAATATAAATACTAAATCAATCCACCTTTTCATGGAGAGCATTAAGAACTACAATGAAATATTAACCTTTAAACATGAATCAAACTAAATATACATTAAAAACTAAATACTTGTAATAGGGTTACATCACAATCCTCATAGAAAAATTAGTTACAAATGATTTCTAAATTATCCATCAAACAATAAAGAAATATCATAGATTAAATAGCAAAAAAATAAAGAGAAAAGGAATCAAATCCAATAGTTGATGGCTGCTGGAATATATTCTTCAATCTTCAATCCTTGGCTTTTTCAAACAATAATCAAGGTATTGATTGGCCAAACCATTTGCAATGAAACTTTTCTATGGCTTGGCCGAACCTCCTTGTACCTTGCTTTGTGTAGCACAACTTTGCTATGAATTCACTAATAAAAACTAAACAAAAACCTAAGAAGAAAGCTTTGCTGCTGTGAAGAAGAAAGAATAGGGAGAGGTGCGGCAAGGAGAGGAAAGGTTGTTGTAGCCGTGAGGGCTATAATGAATTGTGTAAAAGATCTTTTTACTCTCAAGGTAGCATTCTATTTATAGGAGAGATTTAAGAGTGGTTTAACCCTAAGGTATCTCTAAAACCTAGAGAATATAAAAGATACAATATTACATAACCTCAATCTCCATAAATTCTTTATATGCCCTCCTAAGGACATAGAGGTATTTTGTGCCTCATGTTCACACTAGAGATAGAGATACTTTCCTTATCTTCTTAGGAATCATAATCAATCTCTAATATCTTTTCCTTTTATACCAAATATTATTCCAATTAAAATAATTAGAATAATCTGACCTTCCATGTGTCATGTGATGTGGCAAATTCAGATACATGGCAATCCAATCACAATGGTAGTCCTAGTAAGCATAAAACTTTCCTTTTTTATTTTCAATGATAGTCAAGCAGATTCCAAGTACACTTTGGGTGGCCAAATGAACTCCAAATCCAATGATTTTCATTGAAAATGTTAGGTCTATGTCTTAAATTTCTAGGCATATATTGATCGTATAATTTGGACATCAAGAAGACACTAAAATCCTCGTTTTCCCGAGACAATGTAAATCTACCGCAACTTATGAATTTGTTAAATTTGTAAATCAAACTGGCACTGATTGGCCAAACCATTTGCAATGAAACTTTTCAGCATTGAAGAATCTTAAATCTGGAATCATTATCAACTGGAATCGCACAAAAATTCTAAGTGTGGCTCCAGATATGATTTTCTCAGTAAAGGTTGCGCAGAAATATGGTAATTCCAACCTTTGTCTTTCTTGTACTGAAAAATAGAAAAATACAATATTTAAGTATTTTTCATTAACAATTGATTACAAACTAACTCAAATTCAATATAAAAAGTTGCATAAAAACATTAACATTTTATGCCTATTAATCGATCTTGAGCCAATGAGGTAAAAAGGGAGGATGTATTGCAATTAAGAATTTTTCAGATATGTTTTTCGATAAAACTGGCAGAGTTTCTACTGGAAAAGGAAATTAGTTTTTCCATCAATTTGATCCCAAGAACCACCCTTATATAGTTGTTGTAGTATCAAATGGCTTCAATTGAGTTGAATAAGTAGTTAGAAGACCTTATCAATGAAGGTTTTATTCGACCGAGTGAATCGCTATTTGTGAAGATGAAGGATAGTTCAATGAAGACATGTTTCAACTATCGACAATTGAACAAAGCAACCATCTGTAACAAGTATCCTCTAGGGTAGATTTATGACATGTTAGATCAATTACAAGGAGATAGAATATTTATAAATATTGACAAAAGGTCATGTTATCAATAGTTTAAGATTTGGGAACCATACATTCCCAAGATGGCCTCCGGATCCCGCTATGGACAATACAAGTTTCTAATGATATCATTTGGACTCACTAATGCTCCAGTAACGTTCAAGCATTTGATGAACAGAGTGTTTTGATGATACTTAGATTTATTCGAGAAAAATTTGAGCATAAGAAGCATTTGAGGTTTGTGTTTCGCATACCTTGAAGGATCACTTGATGTACCAAATTCAGTGAGGCAAATATGTCTAGACCAAGTAGTGTTTCTTGGTCATATCATCTAAACTTATGGAATTTATGGAGATCCTTAGAATGTGAAGACCGTATTGAATTGGGAAAGATCAACAAGTGTCACTGAAGTGAGTAGTTTTCTCGGGTTAGCTAGTTACTTCAGACGTTTTGTAGAAGCTTTCTCAAAAATAGCTGGACCACTACAATGTTTGATGAGAAAAAGAGCCAAGTTTACATGGGATTATAGATGCAAAGAAAGAGTTCAAAAATTAAAAGAAGATTAATGATGCTAGTGCTTACCCTACCAAAATAAGACGATTGATTTATAGTGACAGTGATGTTACGCATCAAGGTTTAGGATGTGTGCTAATACAACATGGAAAAGTAATGTCTTATGCCTTTAGACAACTGAAAAACACGATTTGAGCTACCCCACTCATGATCTAGAGCTAGCCTCAGTGGTATTCACACTTAAAACATGAAAGCATTATTTGTATAGAGCTACCTGCTAGATATTCACAGACCTCAAAAGCTTGAAATATTTGTTCATACGGAAGGAATTGAACTTAAGGCAAAGAAGGAAGATTGAGATAATTAAGGATTATGATTGCACAATTAAATATCATCTGGGAAAAGTGAATTTCATAGCGAACGCCTTAAGTAGAAAGGCAATGAGTTTGTTGGCTCATATGCAAACGATACAATAGTTTCATTAATTAGCTATTGTAATATTCTAAACAAGTTCATTCTGAAACCATATCTGTAACCAGTATTTTTTTTAACCCTTCTCTAAATGGCTCTAATGTGTGATCTAAACTTATCTAATTATGCTTCTGCACTATGTTTGCATTATCTAGTTTTCTTTATCGTACATTTTTTAATTTACTTCACGTTTTTAATCAACCTTTTTCAAGGATGGTTTTACAGGATGATCAAACGGGAATTTGGTGGAATCATCCTCATGAGGGGCTTATCTAGGGAAACTTAGAAGAATCTCTGGGGCAGGTCCTGTCAATAGTGATCGTGGTTTGCCTCTCCCAATTTAACATGGCTTCCAACTTCTAAGGATCCAGCTACAACGACATGAGCAAGAAATCCTACTCGGTCAAGCCAAAATTCACACTAGTTGAATTTGGCATACAGTTGATTTACCCTCAAACTCATCTTAAATGCTTTTATGCACCAATTCATCTCTTAAATATATCGAAATGTAGTTAATGAACACAATGAAAAATATGTCTAGATAGGGTTGAAAGACTCTATTCTTCGGGTCCATGAAAGCAGCAAGGGCATTAATGATCGAACCATCTTTTTTCTTTAGGAATAATTTTGGCGCTCCTCATGGCGATACACTTGATTGGATAAAACCTTAGTCTACAAGGTATTGTAACTACTTGTTAAACTTTTCCGATTTGACTGGAGCCATTCGTTATGACAATAATGATATAAGAGTTGTACTCGATATTAAATCAATCGCAAAACTAATTTCCCTTTTTGGTGGCAAGTTTCATGAGGGAACACATTCAGAAAATTCATATCCACTAGTACATCCTCTAGTTTGACCTTACTAGCTTGTGACCTGAAACCGACATCGTCTCATCGGTCAAATTCTCAATTTCTCACCTCTTCATTTCTTTATAAGCAGGAAGATCATGCTTGTTTTTAGAAGCAGTGTTGAATTGATCTCAAGTATGTTACTAACTAGTCCTCTCTGCCATCCACTATCTGTGGGCATTCTCTTTGAGCAAAAACTTATGATTCTGATTATATCTTCATCGAAACACTACATGCCCTCAACTAAGATCGTCTGTAGATCTGCTAGCCATATAATGGCTAGAATCTCTTGAGCCATTGAAACTCACACCATCTAAATTCATAACAAACTACACATATCGTCTAGAAATACAGTTTAGTTCAGTTGGTTTTGGTTAGTCGATTTTTCAGTTTTCCAGTTTTGATGAACATCCTAACATATAACAAATATAGTGTATATTTATTTTGTTTTTTAAATATAAACATATTCAAAAAGATTGAGTATTCAATAAATAATTAAAAGAATTATGATTGTTCTTTCCAAACGACTTTTGTATATGGAAATAGAAAATCATGTTAAAATTGTCATTTTGACTAAAATTTATAAATAAACTACAATTTTACTAACAAGGACAAAAGTCAAGTGAAAATAAATATGAGGGATCCGTAATAAAATTTTCCAAACTGAAAATGTATTTAATCAAAGCATTAATTTCATTAATTTTCTCTGTAGTCTGAAACTTTTGCACACTAATTTTTGTATCTTCAATTTTTTAGAAATTTCCCTTGTCGTTTGAATTTTTTTGCATACTTCACTTTCTTCAAAATATCTTTATTTTTTAGAATAATATATAAAATTGGATTAACATTTTTTATAGGAAAAACTTAATACATCAGAAAGAAAAATGATCTCATTGATAAAGTAAAATAAAATAATTGATGATAATATTCAAATTATAACATCTTTAAAAGTTAATTTTTTTATGCTTCTAATTATTAGTTTTATTCACTTAAAAAATATTATGATACTTTAATAATTTTTACATTTCATCCATATTTTTATCTAATTAATAAATAAAGTATAAATGAATATTTTTTCAAAAAATGCAAATAGAAAGATACATTAACATAGTTAGTAAAATATGGGACAACAAAAATACTTTTCTAATATGTACATGTATAAATTATTTGTTTTAATAAAAATAATAGGGTAAAATTTGGTCAAAAAATAAGGAATAATAAGAATGACCTACTTACTAAGGGAGCAATTTCCACAGGAGCAAATAAGCTTTCACCGATTAAAATAAAAAATCCACAGGAAAAAATCAAATCTGAAGAAAAAAAATGTAGAAACTTATTGAGGGAGAAGCTGATTCGTAGATTTGGTGAGGAAGAAACCGTGAGGGAGAGGAGGAACAGCTGGAGTTTCGTTGTTCTGGTGCTGCCGCGAAGGAAAAGCCGAAGGGAGAGGAATGAAAACACAACCGTAGAAGAGCTTGGAGAGGAATTAGAAATCCTAGTCCAGTTCTCACAATCCTATGGGGGAGGGGAGGATTTCTAATCGTGCTGAGAATTGGACTAAACGAATAATCGGATTTCCTAATCTGATTCCATACTAGAACCAAACACCTGATGAGGGAGAAGATCGGATTTGGAAATTCAATCTCCTCCCTTATCTGGTCAAACAAACACACCAGTTAACAAGTTTATTTTTTCTATAAATTTTATTGTGTTGGAAAAGATACAAACTTGCCATTGATTCTAAGAACTTAACAAAATCGCATTGGGGTGGATGATTGCAGACAGTAAAGGAATTAGCCTCTCCATTTGTATGAACAAAATACTTATAGAAGAAGACCATAAACCTAGTATGGAAGTCCAGAGAAGACTTAATCCAAATTTGAAGGAAGTAATGAGAAGGAAAGTTTTGAAATTGTTAGATGCTAGAATCATTTACCCCATCTCTAATAGTAATTGGATTAGTCCAGTCGTGGTGCTTTAAAAATGGGGAATTACTATTGTAGAAAATTATAAAAATGATTTGGTACCCACTGGGCTAGTTATGGGGTGGCCAGTTTGCATTGATTTTAGAAAATTGAACATAGCCACTAGGAAGGACCATTTTCCTTTACCCTTCATTGATCAAATACTTGAGAGGTTAGCATATCATTCTTTCTATTTCTTTCTATATAGGTATAGTGGATCCAATCAAATAACCATAACCGCTGAGAACCAAGAAAAGACAACATTCACTTGTTCATATGGCATAGAGAAGGATGCCATTTGGTTTGTGTAATGCACCCGCCCCTTTTCAAAAGTGTCTAATGGCCATCTTTACTGACATGGTAGAAGATATCATAGAAATCTTCAGGGATGATTTTAGTGTCTATTGTGATTATTTTTCTATTTGTCTTAATAATTTAAAAAAAAAAAATTATCCTTAGATGTGAACAAACAAATTTGGAAAAGTGTCACTTCATGGTCCAATAAAGGACTGTGCTTAGTCATAAAGTTTCAAGTCAAGGGATAGAAGTTGATAGGGCCAAGATGGAGGTAATTGAAAAGTTTTCACCACCTACTTCAGTAAAAAAGGTTTGGAGTTTTCTAGGATGTGCTGGATTCTGTAGAAGATTTATCAAAGATTTCTCCAAAAACTCTAAGCCCTTGTGCAATTTGTAAAATAAAGATGTCCCTTTTGTGTTTATGATGATTGTTTGCATGCATTTAACTTGTTGACAAAGAAGTTGATTCCATCCCTTATTATGGTTGCTCCTGATTATTCTTTGCCATTTATATTGATGTGTGATGTTAGTAATTATTCCACAACTGAAAAAGAGATATTAGCAATTGTTTATACTTTTGATAAATTTAAAGCTTATTTATTGGAGTCTAAGACAACTGTATATACTGATCACAGTGTAATAAAATATTTGATGGTTAAGAAAGATTCAAAAAATAGATTGATTTGGTGGGTTTTTTACTTTAATAAAATATTCTGTAGATGTTGAAATTTTAGATAAAAAGGGAGTACAAAATTTAGTTGCTAACCACCTTTGTAGGTTAGAATTTAGTAAAGGACAGGACAAGAGTGTTATAGAAATAAAAGAGAGCTTCTCTAATAAGAGAGTATTTCGAGTAGAAAGTTAGAATGAGATTTGTTTGCAGATATAGTTAATTACTTAGTTAGTGAAATCATTCATCTTTCTTTAGAAAAGCCTTGTGAGAAAAAGAAATTTTTGAAGGACATTAGAACATATTTCTGAGATAAACCCAATTTTAATAAATTTTGTGCTTATGGGATAATTAGGAGATGTGTTCCAAAAGATGAAACTAAGTCCATAACGAGGAGTTGCCATAGTAGTTAGTATGTAGGTCATTTTGGGACAAAGAAAACAATAACAAAACATTTACAACTTGGTTTTTATTGGTCCACTTTGTTGAAGAATACTTATCTTTCTTATGCTAGAATATGACAGGTGCCAAAAGATAGAAAATATATCCAAAAAATGATGAAATGCTCCTAATTAACATCTTAGAAGTTGAACCATTTGATGTATGTGTATAGATTTGATGGGTCCTTTTTCGTATTCTTTTGTAAATAAATATATTTTATTAATGTTGATTATGTTAGTAAATGGATAGAAGTGTTTGTTCTTCTCGCTAATGTTGCATGAGTAATTTTGAAATTTTTAAATAACAACATTTTTACAAGATTTAGTAACACTCCGTATTATTATTAGTGGCAATGACACATACTTTTGCAATAGGCAATTTAACTCTTTACTTGCTAAACTATTTTTACGTGGATGAAATGATATTTTTGAAACTAGAAGATCCTATGAATTTTTAATATAAAAATCCATATCACGAAAAACACATTTTGTTTAATTTAATAGTAAACACAAATAATATTCAAATTCTGAATAAAATTTGAGAAAACAGTCTAAATAAAAATAGTAAAAAAAGTATATTAAAAGAACGTAAAATATAGTTAATAAAATATTTTTTTATTAAATTATTATATTAAATAATTTTTAGTTAATTACATTGTTAATTTCTTTTTTAATTGATTAAATTATTATTATTTTCTTAACAATTATAGTTTGTATTTTTATAAATATTTGATATCGTATGTTGTCATTTAGTTTTTTTATTACATATTATATTGTATATGAATTTACTAAATTTTATAAACTCTACAATTTTCATATTTTTGACCGAGCAACTCTTTCTTTTTCTCATCCCACTTGATTTTTCTCTCTTCCTCCGTCATTAAGGCCATATTTGGTATAGCTATTACTTTTGATTCTGCTTTTCTAAAAGTACTTTCTGAAAAAGCTAGTATTCATTGGTTTTGATAAAAATGATTCTGGATGCCAGAAGCACTTTCAAAAAATTTATCTGAACACTTTCATAAACAACTTTTAAGCTCTGCTTTTGGCTTTCCAGAAACTATACTAAATAAGGCATAAGTTGCCTCACATTCTTGCTGTCTGTGAGTAGTAAAGATTTGTAATTTAAAATTTATCTTAAATATAATTTAATCATTCTAGTTTCACAAATATCATCATATTCGTCAACTTCTTCTAAAATGTCAAATAGTTATCATCTAAAACTCAAAATACTAGTTATAATTTTCAAATTTAAAAAATTAAAATAACATTAACCTTAGAAATTCAACATAAAATATTCCAAACTAAAAAGGGTCTCTTATCAAAACATAGAAAAACAAAAGCAGTTCAAGTGAAATTGAACTCCGCGTGGAACACGTTATGTTAGACGTTAATGTGGAATTTGGCTTTAATTTACGAATATGCACATTACTTGGCCATAAAATTACAGTATATACCAGTATGTCATCGTATCTGTCTTTTACGTTTCTCTTTAGATTGACTACCAGCTTCGTTTCTCTTTCCTTTTCTCTATCTCTTCGCTCGCCATTTCCTCCTTCTCTCTTCCGCTCTCTCTCTCTCAGGCTTCTTTAGCCGTCGCAGCTCCGTTTAAACCTCCGATAGCCCAACTGCAACCACCTCCTACCTTCTCCGACTGCTGGGCATCCGCAAATTGGACCCACCTTTTAGTTGTTTCTGGGCATTAGCACTGGTGAGTTTTCCTCTGTTTTTGCTTTCGTCTAATGCCCCCAATTGATTTGGTTTCACTTTCAAATTTAATTGGTTGACTTTTATTTAATTCCTTGTTTTATCTGATTTTTTCAGAAATTTCTGATCTATTTTCATATATCTATATGGCCACCAGTGGAAACAAGAACATTAATGCCAAATTGGTGAGGATCCTCGTTTAACTTTATGAAAAATTGATACTTTTCACAGTTCTTTGTATTCTTGTCTGCAAATTCTGATGTGGGTCTGTCTTGATTCTCGTTTATTTATTTTTATATTAGTTTGGCTTAATTGCTAAGTCTTTTGGTCATAGCATGTATTTGAGATTTTAAATATGAATATAGATTATGCTTCTTTCTCAAGAATTTTGTTTAGAACTCTTGGGTTGGGAGTATGTTTTTTTGCATACCCTTTTATTCGTTTGCTTTTATCCATATGGTTACTAATTTTTTTACATTCGTTTTCTCAATTTAATTCGTGCAAGTAAAACTCAGACGAGGGTTTTGCATATTTCATTATCTGATGATGCTTGTTTATTTATGTGTGAAATTAGATATTGGTTTTCTTTGTTCATTCATGCTTTTGTTCGCTTTGATAAGCATACACGTGGTATTTGGGTTAGCTATATATGTAAAATCTCACGTGTATTTTCATTTTAAACTTTGGGGTGGAAACTCAGATAACCTTTTTCTTTATATTTTGTAATTCTGCGTTTGTCCATATATTCCCGTGTTTGGGATCTAAGTTTGAACTGAAGCCCTTTCAAGAATTGCTGAAATCTTCCCAAGTTTAGGGATAATATATAACACATCCAAGATTTGTTGATTGAGATGATATTATGAAGATATGATCTGGTTTTGGTCTTTTTATTCATACGAGGTGCTTTTACTCTGAGTTGATTGAAATGCTGGTCTCACCCTTTACCATTTTGACTTGATATAGATCTTTTGCATTTGGTTTCTTGTTCTAAGTCTGTAAGCACGCTGCTAATGTACTTTAATGGTTCGATTACATTATTTCTATGAACTATTAAGAGAACTGTTCTTTATCTTTTATATCTTGTAAGAGGATATCACGTGTTATGGTACTGCTTATCATATTGTTTGTACTTTGTACTACCCCTCAATGAACAAAAACTTTCTGTCTCCCATGATTTATTAATTTCCTACAGAGTTGGTTCATTAATGGTCAATGATCTATTTTGCTAGTTTTCAACAAACATATTCAAAATCAACTTCAATTTCCGTTCACTGATTCATTTTTTGACCCTTTTTCTTGAATTACTCAAATGCTAGGTATCATACGAAAAGTAAGTATACAGCCTGTTAGCAGCATGAGATTTTGTCAAATTATTTGATTTGAAAAGAAAATTATAAATCAAGGGCAATCAGATGGGTATAAGGTGCAAAATGGGTAATAACTTCCCCCATTTCATTTAGTGCTTTAGAAGGAAAAATCTGTAGGCAACCATACTTCTTTTCATTGTGTGTGATAAAGGATCTAATATTTTTTTTTCATGTCAAGGGAAACTCTCTAACTTGTTTCCTTTTTGATTTTTCAAACATAAACTCCAAAAAATTACTAGCATCCTATATTATCAAGATCTATGATGATTTGAGAGCATTAACTGTAAAAATTAGGGCAACTATCATCAACTAATTTATTTAAATGCCTTTACTCTTCTACATAGGTAGTTTACTTATTATACTAGTTTCTTATTTTCTGTTTAGGCAATTATATTATATAATGTGGATTTACATCATTAAAGTCCTATTTAATTGTTTCTTTATGATTTTCTTTTGGAAATTTCTTCTTGTTGGTAATCAAAATTATATTTATTGTCTATTAGGTGCTTCTAGGGGATGTTGGAGCTGGTAAATCTAGTCTTGTGTTGCGCTTTGTAAAAGGACAGTTTATTGAATTTCAGGTTGGTAATGTTCCATGTATTGGGGATTTATATTTTTAAATGAGACATTTTGTTTTGATCCTAGAGCTTCATATTCTTTTTAACATTGCAGGAATCAACAATAGGGGCCGCCTTTTTCTCACAAACATTGGCTGTAAATGATGCTACTGTAAAATTTGAGATTTGGGATACAGCAGGCCAAGAGAGATACCATAGTTTGGCTCCTATGTACTATAGAGGAGCTGCTGCTGCAATAATCGTGTATGATATTACAAATCAAGTGAGTGGATTCTGACAACATTGATGTGCCTTTTTTCTTTTTGGCTTTTGAAATTCTAAACAAACCTAAAACATGTCATTGTTGTTGTTACTGCTGCTGAATTATTGATAAGAATGAAGCTGTAAGTTGAGAATCTTGAGATATAGTTTTCAGAAGAAAATAGTGTAAGCTTTGGGGTTTTGAGTTTATAGCTTTAGGCCTTCTCTAATGGTTATTTACAATTAATTGAAAATGAGAGAAAGCAAATTTTATGTATTTTTTATCTTCATTATTAGTTTTGTAAGGATATGCAACTAGATAAAAGGAATCTAGAAGTTTGATAGATAACTATTAGATGAGTTTGTGTTGATGGATTTATTATGAGTCTTTGGCTATAGTGGTATAGTCCTTGCTATTTTTATGTCCACAATCATTTTAGTTTGTCTGCACATTTATATGTTTTTTGTGATCGTGAGTGTCTATGTGATTTGGATTTTGTTGTATGGAGTTTCTTTATTATTTTCTATGCATATACAAGTGGAATAAATTATCTACCTAGGTGGTGCTTATGGGAGTTGGGATGTTTATTCACTGGCTGTGTTCTAACTTGTTGGTTGCATTTATAGACTTCATTTGAGCGGGCAAAAAAATGGGTCCAAGAACTTCAGTCACAAGGTAGTTTTGCTTTGCTTAATTGTATTTTGGCACATTTCAATTTAACTTATTCATACCTTTTGTCACTTGTTTTGGACGCTCTTATTCAGGTCGTTTTTTAATGGGTACTGAGGTTGATGTTTTTCACTTGAGGGATTTTTTTTTTTTTTAGTATGACATTAATACTTTCTGGCATCAATTTCCCTGGTAGTCTTATTATTAATTTTGTGTTATTTCTTCTTTATGCAATAAGGCAATCCAAATATGGTTATGGCACTGGCTGGGAATAAAGCAGATTTGCTAGAGGCTAGGAAGGTGGCAGCAGAGGCAAGTTTATAACGTTCTACGTGATGATGTTTCATGCTAAAAATTATTGTAATTCGTCTTGATGATGTTGTATAGATCCTTTGAGCTATGTGTAACATGGTACCTTTAAGATCTTTTTATTTCAAGAAAATAACAAAAAAAAAAAAAATTAATGTAGATTAGTTCATGAATATGCTATGTGACAGATAAGAAATTGGTAACAAGTGAGCGTGACTTTGGTACATGACATGCTTGTCATAGTGTTCAACAAAATTTGTATTCTAGTTGTATTTGTGTACTTGTATGAGATGCTTCTTTCTCCTGTTGCTTCCTTCTTTAGAAGATAGAAAAACAATAATGAAAGGGATATAGGACAAATGAGATTGAATCTTCTTATCTTTTTACAAAGTATTATGGAATATGTCTAGCAAGAGATTCCTTAAATGATGTGTAAGTTGCATACAACCACTTTCATAGTGGCAAGGACGAGAGACATTGCTCTCCCCGTGAGTGCGTAGCAACTAGCGAGTAAGTTTAATTAAGATTACATTAAGAAAGGTCAATTTTAGATGAAACTTGAAAATAATTGTCAGGTGAGATCATTTTTCAATCATTATTTACTGATAGCCGAGCCATTTTTCAAATGCAAATTGAACTCTTATTTAACTAGATGTTCAGACATTGCAGTGCTAACTGTCCTTTGTGTGGATTGTAAGCCAGCCAAATGACTGCTAGTAAAAGTTAAGAATCACCTTATATAAAGAAGGACAACATTATAGCAAGGTAGCATACTAAGGATTAAGGAATAATCAGAATAAAAAAGATAAATACCGTGGATGGTTAATTTTATTAATCATGGGACAATAGCTAAAATTCGAGACCTAGAAAGCAAGCACTCCCTATTTTAGTGTGCTAGTCCAACATTTCCTTGATTCTATAGAGCATCATGATTTGTGAACCATGTTTGGTTTTGTATTCAAAATTAGTACTGCAATGTGACTTAATAGCATTCCTTTGACAATCTTGCTTATAAATTTATCACTACCAGAACTATTTAAATTTGTTTTATTTCATAAGAAGTAAAAGAATAGTTTCATCAGTGACTACAAATAATATGTTGCATATGGGTTTTCATTCTTTATTTTGGAGTTAGTTTGCTTAAAGCATTAGCTTATCATTTCTTAGATCAATTCCTGAATACTAAGAATTGAACTAATTCATTTCTGTCTAGTTTGAGCTGGAATGACGTTTTGTTTACCATATTACTTCTTCCTCTTTTGTAGACTATAACAAAATTTTGGATGTGCGTTTTTGCTATTATTAGATTGAAGCTATGTATTAAAACTTTCATTAGACATTTACACTTTTGTTTCCAGAAAAGTTGTGTTTGCTTAACCATTATAGATATCTTCAAAATTGGATAAACATTGTAGAAAATATTCAGTTGTAATCAGCTCATTACATTCCTGTGTCATTTAAATCATTTGGGTTTGCTCATTAATAATGCTGTTTTACAGGAAGCTCAAGCATATGCTCAGGAAAATGGCCTTTTCTTCATGGAAACCTCAGCAAAAACTGCATCCAATGTCAACGACATTTTCTATGAGATAGGTAATCTTGTCATGAGAAATCGAAGTTGGCATAATTACTAGTTAGAAATTAGCTCCCCTTTCCTTTCCAATTTCTTGTGTGGGTCAACTTCAAGACCTCCTTCTTGCTAATAGAAAACTTAGATTGACAATTAATATGAAATCAAATATTTGTTCTGAAGTCCAAATCCAAAGTGAAAAATTAGTCATTGTCGTGGGATCCACACATCAGACATTTTATAGCCTAAATATATTGTTTGTTAGATCTGTTCTGCATCTGCTGAAATTTATTGGATATTTATTAAGGCGTTGAAAATATTGTGCTTCCTTTGTACATTGTTTGCTCTTTTCGGCATTTCTTGAAGCCAAGTGACAACTTCAACATCTGTAGAAAACATCCATTTGTACAAGAACAATTTATTTAGTTTACATTGTTTTCAACAAATCCTCTTTCGCTGAATTATAAAAAAAAACTACATTACCTGAATACATAGTTTGGATGTTCTTTGAATTCAACTTTATCTTCTAAATTTTTTATGAAAGCAATGTTTAGAGATTTTAACACATTGACCATCTTGTGGTTTTTGTCTTATTTTTGCGCACAGCAAAGAGATTACCTCGTGTTCAACCTGTGCAAAATCCATCAGGGATGGTTCTTGCGGATAGACCTGCTGAAAGGGCTGCAAGCGCATCTTGTTGTTCGTAAGCATTCTCTGGTGTTCTCCATCACTACGGACCCGTATTATTGTAATGCATACAGTGAAATTGATGCTTTAGGTACTAAGTGTTCCTTACATGTGTACATTTGTTCAGAACTTGTACATGCAATGTTTGTTTTAGTCGTGTCCTCGTGGAGTGAAAAACTTGTGGAGAATGTATTTCTGATCTGATGAAATGATGGATTGCCGTTACTGACTGAGTTGCAAATTCCGAAGTTTGAATAAAAAAAATTAATGTTACATTCACATTACCAAACCAAAATGATTGTAGGGAAGTTACTTGTATTTGACAGATTTATCATGGTAAGTTTATCATACAATAATATGCAATAAGATTCTAGATATTATACAGCAGAGTTTTATTTTACCGTGTGATATAGTCGACGATAAGCTGAGGGACGACATCCTACCCATAGTTGAAAAAATAAACAAATGGGAAGGATATTTGGGTTTAAAAAAAAAGGTGAAATTTTTATAATTTCTGTCAAAATTTTTGAATTTTTTATGATATTTTTATCAAAACTTTCATAGTTATTCTTTCACAATTTGGTCAAAAAATTTATAACTTCTATGAAAATTTATGAAATATTCTCATAAATTTTTATAGAATATTTATAATATCCATTAATTTTTTTTTATAAAATTTTTAAAAATATTATGGACTTTTATAAAATATTATAGTATTTTTTTTTTCAAATTTAATAATGTGTTCATGATATATTTTTACTAATGTTAGTTATACTATTATAATAATTGAAATTTAAAAACAATAATTAAACAATTGAAAAAATAAAAAAATAATATAAAACAATGATTATAGTTTGAAAACAAAAAAAAATAATTATAATTTGGGTTAATTCTATGTACATACGTTTGACTATATTACAATCTTCCTTTTTAGTTTTTAAAAATTATAATTACTTCACTTGCCATTAGAGAATCTTAATCACATTTAACGGAAAAATGATAAAATTATCATTTAAATATTATAAATGAACAAAATAAACAGATAACACATGAACCAACCAAGAAAAATAAAGAATGTAATAAAATTTTGCAAGCTTTGCAATATTTTGCCTACAATGAAAAAGCTTAGATGTAGATCATCTCTCTCTCTCCCTCCTCGTAGAAATGACGAAGCTGTGACATTAACTCTATATTTATGAATAAATCTACACTCTTTGACTCTCTCTGTATGCATAAGAAATAGCTCTTTGAAAAGATTAAAAAATAAAAATAAAAAGTGACATTTTTCGTCCCCATTCCCCATATTAAAATTGAAACACACATGAACTTTGCCCAGCTGAACTTCTTTGTCCCACTTTTCTTCCCACTGTACACCTCTGTCTGCATCTCTTTTTGCACACCCACAGACCTTCCATTTCCACACTTTAACCCTTTGCTACTCCCATTCCTAATCATTTTCAATTGCATCTCAAAATTTTTTAATCAAAACGCCAATAAACTAACCAATGATTCTTCAATTAGTTACCTTACATTTTAGGTTCTGATTTCCTCTGTGTTCTCAACCTCTCGTCCAATCCCACTTTGGCTTCTCTTGCTTCTATTCCTAGCTGTTGATCTGGGTTTGCTTGTGTTGATATGCTCTTTACGAATTGAATCAAATCAGAAAATAAAAAACTAAAAATAAAAATCAGTAGGAAACGAATAGAGAAAACAGAGAAAATAAAGGTGGGATATTTGTGAGAGAGAGAGAAAGAAAGATAGGTACCCAATAAAGAAGTGGAAGCATGGTGGGTTTCATGGTTGCTAGCGTTGAGACAAAAAGATGACCTCCTTGTGCATCCATGAGTAACCAAACCTAGTGAATATGATAATCCACCGCCACTTTGATGGAATCTTCAAGGGCACTTAAGTTATGTATGCTGCGATGGAGATATATCAATTTTTGATGGACGGAAGGTAATTAGAATTTCTAAAAACTAGAATGATGAATTGTAATATAGACAAAAGTCGGAGGTTGTACATGGATTTAATCTTTATAATTTGAAAAAAAAATTTAACAGTCTCATTGTATAATTCATTATATAAAAAATTTATATCATAAAATTTTAACATTCTAATCAAGACTCATGTACAATATTAGATTTATATAATTGGCTTATTAATAAAGGTATATTATATATACTTCTATTAAAATTTACTTAAATTACAATCTGATCCCTGAAGTTATAAAAAATTACAACACCATCTTTTGTCGTTATCCATTTTAAACTAACAAAACAATAGCAATATAGTATTTTTGCATTTTTATTTAGTTCAACTGACAATTTTTTTTTGGTAAATTAGTCAAACTGACACTTAGACATAATAAAAACTGACATTTTTATTTAATTTCTCTCCCCTGAGATAAAAAAGCCACAATTTTTCTTTTCTCATTTTATGTTTGGTGCTGATTCTTTATTTTTTTTATTTTTTTTTTCTTTTCTTTTTATGGTTGTGATTAATTTTTAATTACTTTGTAAAATATTTATATATTTCAGTGATATAGTAATGTTAAAGTGTTTTTAGAATTTAAAATCAAGTGAGACAGAATTTAAAATCTAATTTTAAAAAAAGTACATCATTTTAATATAAGATTAACTTACGAAAAAAAAAATATATATATATATATACATATAGTAATTCTATAGTGAGGATATCCTCATTTTATTAAAATAAAAATTATTACTAAAAGTATATTTTTGTACAAATCTAAAAATATTTTACTAAAAATAAACTATCAATGACAACATTTTTCGTATTTGTCACTAAAAATATATTTTCAGTGATAATTTTTATTTTAATAAAATAAAAATATCATTATTCTAGAATCTCTCTCTCTCTCTCTCTCTCTATATATATATATATATATATATATATATATATTCTTGCTTGTTTAGAAGTTATAACTATAATAAACACAAATTCTTACAAATAAGAAATGTAATTTTGTTAATAACAGATTATGTTGTTTAAACAAAAAAATTTATATGTGTGCTCGTAGACTTGATGAATGAATATACACTTTTAAATTAGAAGTTTAATATTTTTTAGATATAAAATTTTTATCTTTTAATTTGTAATAAAAAAGTACAATATGTATATATATATATATTTCGATGACTTTAATTAAGTTTGGTAAAAAAAAAAATTTGTATTAACTGAAAAAATCAGTTAATAGGAGAGTATAATTGTAAACTATAACTGAAAAAAGTTAGTTAACATCATTTAAAAATTCACATTTTCCAAAGCTGTTTGCCACATAGGAGAGAGTGTGTGTTTAAATGGATAGAAACCAAACGGAATGGAAGTACCTGTAATTTCTTATAACTTCAGGAATCGGATTGTAATTTAAGTACACTTCAAGAGAGATATATGTAACATGTCCTATTAATAATTACATACAAAATTATAAAGGAAACACTAGAAATAAGGATGCAAAAAAAAAGAATGAAAATTTTCAATCACAAAGAGATCATATTTGGTACTGAGTCATATTTATAGTTATTATATACTTATATTATTTTTATTACTATTCTAATTAATAAATAATTAATCGCTTAATAATAATATTTTTGTTATTATCAACGAGTGCTAGATGTCTTTTGATTATGAAAAATATAATTTTCACTCAATGTTTCTTTAATTTTTATAGTGAAATCAATAAAGTAAAGTTTTATTAAAATTTTTAATATTTTCTTTTAAATTTCTGTTATTTCTTTTTAAATTTTTATCGATATCAATATTCTGTTAATATTTTTATCAATATTTTTATAATTTTGACATTCGATATTTCTATTGATATCGATATTTTTATCTTTGATCTTACCATTTATTGCAGCATGTGAAAATCTACTTCTACATCCTGCAAGATATGGTGGGATGTAGGTGTCGACGTAGAAAATTTTCTACTACACATAAAGCTAGAAATTTTTAAATTTGTTGACCTTGTATCGAGCAAGAGACTTGTGTTTGGATGGAAAGAAAAGAAGTGGGAATTGAATTTATTTTGATAGAATTAGCATTTTTACTGATTGGAGGAAACAACATACTTTAAAATTTGTGAAGCCCATCCCGAAAATTAGTTTTTGGTTTTTATAACAATCTATTTTTTTGGACAAAATATTTATGTTTTTATTTTTCTTCTTTTTTTCTTAAAAGGAATAAAAAAATTCTTTGTACATGGACAAGGAAATCTCTCAAGTCTTACCTTGCCCCAAGGAAGAAACTCAAGTCATGTTTGGTGCTTGGGTACAAACATTCTGATGATGAAAATGTCCTAAACCTTATGGATCTTTCAGTTTATATTTCCCTATAAACAAAGAACAAGATGAACTAGAAGATAATAAAGCACTAGTATGGTATCGGCTTATTATTTTGGACATTTGAGTCAGTAGTTCTCTTGAGATGTGCCAAACACCACTTTATCATAGAAGTGGGCCTCATTGTCGAGCATGCAACCCAGAAAACAGTTATATGTGGCTACTACTCGGTGGTGTAGCTTTTGTCTGTTTGTACTCAGGCTCTTTTAGTATATCATACTTGAGCTGTTTTTGTGATAGACCAAACGGAATGGTGTAGCTCGCGTTTGGTTCTTGACTAATGAGACTTACTTGAACTTAGGATCGTCTTATTCAGATTATATTTTTTATTCAGACTGGGAGTCTTCGGGTTGAATTGAGACCCATAAAAGTATATTTTTGGTAACGCTTCGTTTGATCCGACCCATCTTGGGGAAATTGACCCATACAGTTGGATGGCCAAACAAATGAGTGAAAATGAATATTCTACTCAGAGGATTGCTTTGTTTATCATTTATTTTAATAATCAATGAGTGTTTGGTCCTACGTAAGAGGACATGAAACAAAAATTATATGTGCTTTTTGATACATAAGCAAACTGAAATTTCAAAAATAAATAAATAGAGCATGTATAGAAATTGGATAACCAAGTAAATCACGATCATTTACCATCGTAATTTCATTTACAGCTTTTTGATAGTTTGAATGGCTTTTTAGATCTGTAAATGATGCATTCTTAAATCAAAATCATAAAAAAAAAAATTAACATAACTAACAAAAAATGTTCTACGCTAAAATTATCATGTAAATCTTAAGTGAGCATAACTTTAGAACTAATTAGAGAATTTTTTGTAGTGTAACTCCTTCATTTGGAATTTCACTATGAAATTTCTGAAAAATACTAATTGTAATAGACTAAATGTTATTCGTAATGGACAACATCATTTATTATAAACTAAATCTAATTCGTTATACACAATGTTATTTATTATAAATCAAATGTTACTCGTTAATGATCAAATATTACTAAAAAAAAAGTAATATGTTATGCAATCCTATAGGGGTAATATACTACAATGGGACTCAACGTTTCAAAATATACATACTACATATACTTCCCCTGAAATTTGCAAATATTACAATTGGGTCTGTTAGGTTTAAAAAAATTACGCATACCTCCTTTGTCATTTGTAATTCCTTCAAAGAATGATTTCTCTCTCCTACATGGCCAATAAAAAGACTAATACTTTCAACTCTCTTCTGTCTCATCTCTACTCTCTCATCTATTATCTCTCCTCTCTCTTAAATATAAATTTTTATTTCTTTGAATTTATTCTCACTCTCCGTTCTTTTTTGCTCGTATCTTCTCTCACCATTTTTCTTTTTCTTTTTTTTTTTTTTAAAATAAATTTATATTTTTTAATAACATAAATGTTTATAATATACATGTAAAAATAAATTTTTTTTTTATTTTCTTCCCAAATAATGGAAATTTTTTTCTTTTTTACAATTTTCTATATCAAAAGTTGCAGAAGATTTATTTTTTTGTTTTTGTTAATAAGATTTGCATTAGCACAAAAAGGCCGACTACAGAAAGGTAACCACTTATAATTGTTCTTTTAGAAGACATTCCAATAACATAGGTGGTAGTCGTCCTGCCTCAACATCGCTGTCAAAATAAAAGAACTTAGACCTGAGAGCACATTTAGCTGCCATGGCTGTCGCTACATTGCATTGATGGTTGTCCAGTTTAAGGTATAGTTCGAGGATCTAAAACATTGCCTCAAATATAAAATATCATTCTTTGTTTCCCCACAACTAGGCAATTCCGAAGAATTAATCCAGTGAATTACATTCCTAGCATCACATTTCCAAATGATGTTCTCCCACTCGTGTTGCTTGACCATGTCCACTGTCCCAACAGAGTTTTGAGCTCTGCAATTTCAGCCAATAGACTTGTAGCACCACAAGTGGCAACAGCAATGATCCCACCAACACAGTCTCTCACAACCATTGCCATAGCATTCTTCCCCTTCTTCATTGCAGCATCGACGTTAATCATCAGGAGGCCTTGAGGGGGTGGAGTCCAGCTGTCCTCCACCAACTGAGAAGCTCTCGCCTCCACTTCCATCTATAATGAGTTGCATTTGTCCAGAGTTTTGTTGAGTAAGCCCAAAGCTCTTTCCATGCTGACCGGACCTCCATACAGAGTTTTGTTTCTGACAATCCAAACCGTGTAAAAAAAGATAAAATAGAACATAACTATTTGATTTTTACTAAGCTCCCCATGAGACTGAGGATTTAGAATTCCATATATTCATTCATACTTTGTGCTCTTAGTACCTTCGTGCAATCTTAGAGTGCACCCACTTGCAAAAGCAAGTGCACGCGTGAAATGGCATATTCTAGACAAACGGCTTCTAGATTTTTCCTCCTCACATAGCACACATCTCTTCTCTCATAGACCCATTTGCAAATGAAGTAAAAGTCTTGTTCGAAGAGCCTCATAAACTAATCTCCACATGAACACCTTATGCCTTTTCAAAACTTTTGCATTCCAAATTTTTTTTCCATAGGCCACCTTCAGTGGAATTAAAATTGTCTTGGTTCTCAACCAAGTAGCATCTTTTCACCAACAAACATCCAGACTTACTTCCTAACCACAACAATTAGTCATCTCCCTTTATTCTCAACCACTGAATTCTCCTCAATAGAAAGATAAAGTTTGAAGTGCAAATGTTATTTAGTAATTCAAAATTCCATTCCTTTGTACCTGGGATCAAAAGCTCAGCCACACACGAAACATTGATTTCCTGCGCGTCCTTTTTCCTTGCCATAACTTTTCCTTATGCCCAAAGGATCCACGTGTCTCTCAGAAGATTTATTTTAATACCATTACCCAAGCTATAGCAAGCTCCTTTCTGCACAATCTCCTTAGTGCTCAAAATTCCTCTTCAACCATATGAGTCTTTTGTTTTTCCAACACAATCAAAAAAATTATTGTTTTGAAGGTATTTTGCTTTTAAGACTGAAACCCAGAAGCTCCATCTTATGTAGCAATCTTCCATCCATGCTTTGTAAGCATGGAAAATTTGATATCCTTGAAGCTTCAAAATCCAAACCCTCCATGACTATTGGGCTGACAGATGCAATTCTAGCTTTGCAAGGCCAAAAATCTATTCTTCCCATTCTTAGTCCCCTACCAGAACTTCTTGACCAATTTATCCATCTCTTCACATACATTGAGAGGTACATGAAATGTTTGACATAGTATACGAAAGCAAGGCCTGCATTGCATATTTTATAATAGTGGCCTTCCCTGCATTTCAAAGAATCTTATTTTGCCAACGTTCAAGCCGAGTTTGGACTCGTTCCTTTAGCCTTCCAAATTCTTTGCTTTTACTTTTGCCTATCACCAAACTATTGCCTAAGTAAATTGCTCCCTTCCCAAGCTCATCGAGCCCAATTTTAAACTTAATTGCTTTTTCAGCTTGCCTTTTGTGTTAGGCAAGAATAAGATATGTGATTTCTCTGGATTAGTCTCTTGTCCAGACAACCTACAAAGCTTCAAAACTCTATACACAACATCTGCATTTTATTCATCAGCTCTACAAGCGATCAATAAATCATAAGCATAGAGAATGTGATTCACCAAATGTGCCATCCTACTTATCTTGACCTCATGTTTTCTTCCCTCCTCCTCCTCTTTATACATCAGATTAGAGAATATTTATGCCTCAAGAATAAAAAGATAAGGAGATAAAAGGTTTCTCTGTCTGAGGCCACATTGAGGGTCAATTACTCCATACTTATTACCATTTAGCAGTAGGGTTTCAACCTAGCTGAAGAAATAACAAATTAAGCCCCTGAACTTCACTGAAAAATCCTGTCTTTATAACCTTATCAATAAAGCAGCATTTCATCTTATTGTACAATTTCTTCATATTCATCTTCTAATCATCAAACCATTCTTACCTTTATGCTTTTTGACCTTATGAACTAATTCATGAGCAATGATTGAATTCTCACTAATCCATCTATTCTCCACAAAAGCCCTTTAATTTGGAGAGATCAATCTCGGAATAATTGTGCTTAGCCTTTTTACAATAATTTTTCCACTAATTTGTAAGTAAAGTTACATAGGCTTATGGGCCTATAATGATCGAAGTTCTGAGTTTGTTTAACCTTGGGTATGAGGATGATAAAAGTCATATAAATTCCTTTGGTGCACCTTCCATGCAAAATACCACTTGCACATATCTAACAATTTGTTGCTGAACTATATTCCATTATCTCCGGTAGAACATTCCAAGATATTCATCACGGTCTGGTACCTTCAAAGGGTCAAGACTCCATGCACACCTATGGATTTCCTCCACCTTGGTAATTTTCATTAGGTCATGATTTTCCTTTTTTGAAATTTGGCTCTCAATCAAAAAATTAAAATCCTTAGGTAACACATGAGCTTGTGTTGTAAAGTGAGTTAAATTCCCCTATAAAGTAATCTTCAATTTCTTTCCCTTCAGCTCACCATTTCTGCCCATCATAGATTGCTCCAGTAGAATTTCTTATTCATTTCACAATGATGCTGGTATAAAAGAATTGGTGTTCTTGTCCCTTTCTCTCACCCAGAGCTCTCGAAATTTTTGCCTCTAAACTTTTTCGAGATGAGCTCTCAGCTCTAGAAGATCCTTTTCCACCATCCTTTTTCTCTGCAGATCCTCTTTTTTCCCGCTATTTAAAAGATCTAGCTTCCCTTGTAAAAATTTGATATGATTTTTATTCCAGAGTTGTAAGGCTGTATTGGTTCCTTTTTTATTCCAGACTTGTAAGGCTATAGTGGTGTCTTGCAACCGTTTATTAAGTTTATGGGCTTCCAATTCAACTTTAGGATCACAATTCAAGGCCTTTTTGATCACACCCGAGCTTGTTTCATATGACGTTCAGGCTTTAAGAAATCTGAAAGGTATACTCCTAGTAACCATCAGCCTCGTAGTTCTTAGCAAGATGGGACAGTGGTAAGATTCTTTGCCCAACAAATATTCCACCGAAGCATTTTAGAAGTGAGCTAACCAAGTTCGGTCTCCCATTGCTTTATAAAGCCTCTTGCAAAAAAAAGTATTCCCTTGATGGCCATTATCCCATGTGAATCTTCTTCCTTTGAATCCTTAGTCAATTTTCCCAACTGAGAGAATGAAATCTTTAAGGAACAGTTTTCTTCCCCTCAATTTGTCAAATTCCTCCACCATCTCATTTAAGTCACCTATTAGTAGCCATGGAGTCTTGTTAGCCAGCATTTCATATTCCATATTGATGCGTGTTGTAAACACCAACATTATTTATTAAATTTAAACACTACTGTAGTAGTAGCAAGTTCATGTCGATTCCACAGAGACTGATAATCAAACTTGATCTATTCCAATTAAAGAAAAATTAAAAAGATAAAAGGGATAATTTTATATTGGGAAGTTCAATTATTAAAACAAACATTAAAAATATTGGAAATAACAACTGGAGAAAACTTAGGGTCAGAGTATCTTCAATTACTAAAGAACAGGTGATCACAGACACTAATATATTTTCAATAATCATTCAATGATGGGTTAAATAAAATAGCACGGCTAATTTTATTCAACATCGCAACAATTAATTAGTTCATATACGATCGTAAACTAATCATAATTCTGAAATACCTAGAATCAACGTGACCTAAATCAATTCATAAAAGCATTAAGAACAAAATCACCCAACAATAAATAAGTCCTACTGTAACACCCCGTCTCGGGAAAAGATTAAAAAAATTCTCAAATTTGACAAAGTTTGACCGTAAGTGGGTCCGTAGTTGACTTTTTTGTGGTTTTAGTTTTGTTTTGGCTGTGATACCGTTGCGTAGAGCTAGTCGATACGAGTTCGTAGACTAGTAGTACGCTCGATTCCGAGTTAAGACCGGGAAGTTATAGTTAAAACAGTGATAGGGGCATTTTGGTAATTTGCTAAGGTAAGAGTGAGAAATTACTAAACTGCCCTTACTCCAGTTTTTTTAAAATTCCAGAAGGGTCTGGAAGGCCCGCGGGATGCCGGTCCCCTTCCCCCCCAGGCGCAGCCCACCCGTGCCCTCTTCCTTTTGCGGCAACGACCAATTTTCCAACCAGATTGGGCCGGAAACTACCTGGGATGTGGAGCCAGTGGTCCCCTCTCCTCACCGCGCAGGTGACTGCCCGTAGAGACGCCACGATTGCTGGAAATCATGAGAAATTCTGTGAGCTTCCTCAACTGAAATCGCCGGATTCCGGCCGTTACCGACCGACCCACTGCTCGGAAAAGAAATCTCGGGTCCTCCTTTCTCTTTCTCCACCGGGTGCTGGCCGTGAAGCGCCGTGAATCGCCGTAAACGACGAAGGGACCGGCGGGCTCGATTCTCCCCCGATCGCTGGATCCCAGCGGTTTCCGGTCATGGAGCCGGTTCTTTCCCCCTCTTCTGGGCCTCCTGAGTCCAATTCCGGTACTCGTTCGCCTCAAATCTCGTTCGTTCGGGCAGTATGAACGGAGGAAGCTCGGCCGCCACTTTCTGGCCATTTTCTGGCCACCGCCGAAGGCGGTTGGACGAGGTAAGTCCACGGTTGTATCATACTCTATTCAAGCTTCGTTTTGATATATAATTCGCGTATTTTAAGTGAGTATTGGAATTAACCGGTCTTGAGCAGTGTTGTAAATAACGGTTAAAATAGGAATTATGGATGATTGGTGATATAGATACGTGTGTAGTTGTGTTTTGGTGTGTGCTGTAGAATGAATTGAGATGCTGAGATTTTAGGATTGAATGTGTGATTGAATTTTTTTAATTATTGATAACGGTTTCGGAATATATTATATAATCGAAATTACCATGGTTGTGAACAGTTCTGTGAACTAATTATGTATGTCTTACAGCCAATTTGTGTGATCATCGCTATGTTGAATGTGTATGTGGATTTGATTATATGAATTTTTATGGAAACTGTGGATGGTGAGGCGGATGGTGATGTGGATGGTGATGTGGAGAGAAAGGATCGTGATGATGATTACATTTATGCCACAATGCCTTAGGGCGAAGGATCGTGATGACTGGTTGTTCTATTATGTGAAGTTAGAATTGTTAAGGAATAATGTGTGATATTATATATTATGTTATTTCTCTAGAGTAAATGCATAATATATGGGTATAGATGAGAACTGCTTGGTCGATGAATTTTTTGCCGCCAAGCTATGTATATTATTATTTGTTAAATGTATTTGAAAAGCATTGAGAGAGTTAAAAGTGTTTATGATATGTTAAGTGAGGAGCGTGTGCTGAGTTTATTGATGTGATGAGCAGTAGCATATTTGGTGTAAATATGCTTTAAAGAACTACAGGTAGCTTGATCCCTAGCAAAAGGGGTATGTAGGCAGCTCAGTCTTCATACTGAGTCCAGCTACGAATTATAAAAAATTTTTTTGCATTGGTTTGACTGGGATATGTGTGCTGGTTGTGGAAATTGTATAGGAATGTCTTCTTTGCAGGAATTGCAACTAATTGTATTTGGGGAATGTTGTTAAAACAGACGAGATGCTGCCGAAATTTTTATTGAAATTTCTGGTAGTATAGAGTTTCCTCTTTGTTAAATTTTATTTATTAAAGGCTTGGTAGGAATAAAAACTGCTTATTGGCTTAATGAGAATATTAAGTCATGCAGTCAGGATCTAGGTGGGTCGGGTCCTGTCACCTACAAAAGTTGTAAAACTTTAATCTACCTTGTGTTCTCCTAAAAAATTGACAAAAACTTGGCTCGCAATTGTCAAAATCAAAGTGCTACTAACCATAGAGCATTTAATACAATTGAACTCCTAATTAGCAAATACCAAATCCACAAATAATTATAACAGATCCAAATCATAATCAAAAGAGAATTGAATAATAAACAAATAAAACGGAAGAACACAAATTGAATAATTTAAATTGAATTAAAACTTGTAAACCAAGTCTCACACCTTAAACTTTAGTAACGAATAATACTCTTCCCTAATAGAGAGATTTAGCTACTCATAATTGTTAGAAATCTCGATTCTTTGGTTCTTTTTGCTCTAAAAATGGCTCTCCCCTTTACAACAATGATAAAACATATTTATACTAAAATCTAGGGCTAAAAAGTCAAAAAAATGAGCAAAAACGACTGAATTCTCGCCCAACCAGATGCCTGTGCATGCCCCTGGTGCTTGCTGCCAACTGATGCCAAAAACTGCTTAATTATGGTTTTGTCATTGTTTTTTCATTTTTCTGTTTAATTATGATTTTGCCATTGTTTCTTCATTTTTCATCTCTTTAAGCTCAAATCCATCGAAAACATAGAATAATACAAATTAATCCATTTTAAGTTAATAAAACATGCTCAAATCAAGTATTAAAGTACATAAAATATATATAAATTGCATCTCATCGCATATGTTCTCCAAATCTCCCATTGTCCCTGGGATAAGGAGGACCATAACAGCAGTACAACTTTCACCTTTCCAAATCGTCATTCCCCCTGACTTCACAACAAATCACTCTATTATCTTTCCACAAGAAACATATATCAATCTTCGTACACCAAAACATTACCAGACCCCCCGCAGTATCGTTAGCATCCACCACTTCACAAATAGAAAATCCCAAGCTCTTACCAATAGCTACAATTTTTCCTCCAAAACCTTTTGTCTCCATAAAGAATAGTCCATGAGGTTTGTATATGCCAATAAAAATTCGTAGTACCCAGATCATCTCCGAATTGAAAAGGCCCCAGCAATTCCAAGAAAGAAGAATCAAGGATGGTTTGGGAAAGAGAGTGGGTTGTTTTGGCCAGCCTCATCGGCCATGGTAAAATTCTGACACCTTGAATCTTCATTCCTCTCTCCTTCTATATTGTCATGATTACTTGATTTCCCTCTTAGTTTGGACCTTGCCTGCTTTTTCTACGATTAACTTATCCTACCAAAACTACTATGTTCAAACTCCTAATCAAAAAGAGGCCTGATTGGGAAAACTTCATGTTTGCTGCCAACGGCATCTCCCATATCGTTGTACGCTTCTCTCAATCTTGATAGAAATTTTTTTCTTATAGACACATATATGGTTCGAATTTGGCCAATGGAGATTCTCCTTGCTCTAAATCTCAAGTCCGAGTCT
This sequence comes from Ochetophila trinervis, assembly GCA_003254975.1. NCBI lineage: Eukaryota > Viridiplantae > Streptophyta > Magnoliopsida > Rosales > Rhamnaceae > Ochetophila > Ochetophila trinervis. The sequence continues at coordinate 2,179 of QANX01004215.1, read as the reverse complement.
TGGATTCCATCTATATATATATATATATAGGAAAATTCTACAACGGGGATATCTTCATTTTATTAAAATAAAGATTATCACTAAAAGTATATTTTTAGTAACAAATATAAAAATGTTGTCATTGATAATTTATGACAATGTTTTTAAATTTATTATTAAAAATATACTTTTAATGACAATCTTTATTTTAATAAAATAAAAACATCTTCATTCTAGAATTATCACCTCATCTTCTTTTAGTAAACTGAAATTATCGACTGGCAAGTCATATGCTTCCTTGTTGCCAATTTCTGTTATAGAACAGGCCCGTTTAGTTTCTCCCGCTAGCCATTTTAAAGCTGGCCGTTTCCCAAACTCTTTCTTAGTCGGCCCAACTCCGTTAGTGACACTGACCTCCTTGCCTTGGATACGTGAGGGCTCTAGCCCAATAACCTCAAGATAATCCAGGTCCACTCCTTCATAGCTCCTCCTTCAGCTTTGTAAGTAGCTATAGTTTGTATTAAACCTGATGCCCAATTGCTAAGGCCCACATGGTTAACAGATGGATCTTTCACCCGTTGAATGAAAACTTCTTTGAAAACTCTATTATCTTTCAGATCTTACCTATCTAGTGTACATCTTAGAGATTCCAGCTCTACATGATTTCCATGCATTCAGGTACTCTTTTTGTGTATGGTCTTTCATCTGTATAGTCTGTTCCGCTTCACACTGCGTTTCCTCCAGCCTCTGGCTTAGACGTTCATTTAAACTGCTATTGTTAGCCATCAAACTCTGCCTTGACCGTCTACCCTTTCCATAAAAGAAGGGATACACCAGAGTTCATCCTCCTCCACCAGATTAACGAACAAAATATTGTCGAAATTTTCTGCTCGAATCTATGGCCATACATCCTCCATTGTGACTTGCACCAGCTCACCGAAAGTGCATTTTTCGGTTAACATGGTCTGTCATACCACATTTGTAACGCACATCTGGCAATCTTTCATAATAAAATTGAATCCATATTTCTCCTTCCTCTTTGTCCTGGTTTAAGCCCGGAGGTAATGGGGTTCTCACATCCAGATCCACCTTGATACGTAAAAAACGTCGAGCTACCACACACCTCTTGTTGATGTACTCCAAATTAATTTTGCCAACCATTTCACTGATTCTTTTTGCCATTCCTTTAGGCATAAAAACAGGAGGGAGCCCATGGATTTGTAGAATATAGATGAAGAAGTGAAACGAAATCTGTGAAATAGCTCTGATGTCTTCCCATTTCTTTAAAATCAAATGAACACCATTAATGGACGACGACCTTCCCTTGGAAATGTTCCTGCTCCTCGGCGTTTCCGAACAAAAACTTGAAAATATTGTCATCTATCTTCTTGATCTTGATCTGTGTTTTGGTCATCCAAATTTTTGCCACTATTTCCTACAGAGTGAACCTTCTAAACTGTCTAGAATAACTCTCTCTGTCGGAGCTTCCTTGCCGTCATCTTTTGGAAGTAGGGAGAGGCCTCGCGGGGAAGATTGTAAGTTAAAAAAAACCTTTTGTTGAACATCAATATTTCGTTCACCCATTTTGAGCAAGACGAAACTTGGCTACCAAATTAAAGCGCACCACCCCTTTTCAGGGATGAAACGGATAGCAGATTAGGATTTCTGAACTGCAGAAATCTTTATCGCTACAGTAAAGCACACTGGGGTCCATTGTTTAGATATGAAGAAGCTGTATGTTTTTTTTCTGTTCATTTCAGTTTATTGTATGATACCTGGGAAACATATTCTTTCAGAGCCAGAGTTTATGTGGCTCAAAAGTTGCAGACGATGAACATAAAACATCTTGGTGTTGAAGCTTTCAAAAGGATCTATGGGGAAGCAATTATCAGACTTTTCATCCCATATGATTTAGGCTCACTACCCATTTGGCTACTTGGATTGCTAGTACTTCTGGATTCTTATATACGATTTTTAATGCTTGGATCTTTTCGTGTTTTCTTCAAACTTCAATTTCAGAACTAGTTTTTGTGGGTTCTTTCATTTTCACAACAGATAGTAGCAGCACAAAAAGATTTTGCATTGAAGACCCACATCGTTCTATACAGAATTAAATATTGAAGAAAATGTTAGATTTTTTCTTTTAAGATGGAATGAATAAAGAAAAATAGAGAAAAAAAAAAAAGGCTACTTCTCTAAC